>OY757922.1:7997323-8032323 GCA_963585895.1 Sepioteuthis lessoniana
ATATGGGCATTTATTACGGATAGATTTATCTGAAGCTGATCCCCTATAATGGAGATACTTTAAGATACAATCAGGCTTTAGTAGGGTGTATTCCAATTCCTGCTGTAGCTGTTCATTTGCACCTGAAATCATAAAATTGTTCAGTTATCTCATAAGATGTATATCAATAACATACTGAATTTTCAAGTGTCTACGAGAATTTTAAATGCCAGTACAAAAAAGTCTGGAAACATATTGAAGGTACCTCGTAAATCTCAATATTCTACTGACGAGTTTGCGTTATCCAGTAAGGATTGATATAATCTTCTTTCTTATTGAAAACAAACAAAACACTAACAAACAAAAAAGAAGTAAACAAAATTTAAGATCATGTGTGATATGTCTTCCGATTTCCGGTTAATTGTAACAAGATATGCTTGATCTCCTACAGCAGGATTTCCGAGGTTATCTAAGCCGTTGCTGGGGCTGGCTGGACGAAGCTGCTACACACGAGGACGACTAGGGGGAAGGGTGTATTCTAAATTCTTATAAAAGATTGGCTCCTCGATTTGCTCACTTTTTTGGTGGCTGTGTTACGAAAACACAACAGAGAGTTTGTAAAAAGAGCGTGTGAAGCTTTCAAAGATTGGGGAACTTTAACGAAGAAGATATCTCACATATTCTGTCCGTTATCCAGAACTGGTAGAGTAAAGCAAAACTTTAAAAGAGTTGTGTTTTTGTGTTACTCCTTCTCCGTCTGACGCTAGCCATCACGGACAAAGAATTCGTCACTGTCTACGCTACGAAACGTATCTATGTTCATTATTCGAAATTATTATACTCGTCTTTGTTGTAAAGTAAGTAAAGTTTTAACTGCTACATTTTGTCATCTTCCAAAAATGTTCTAAAATAAGAGATAAAGTATATTAATTTGAGTATCAATTCTTTACTATTTAATTATTTCTTGTTCCTCACACATATTTTCGAACAATAGATAATTTAACTTTTTGTGAATTAACGTAAGATATGGTATTAAATATTTCCGTTATTCAATGTATTTTTTAATATAATTTGTATCTTAGTTTTGAAAAGGGAGTCTTCGGGTTACCCTCAATTAAGGTCGCCAACATTACTTACTTTATCTTTGTTTTAAACAAAACATTTTGGTCGACTCTAAATTTGAAGTTATCTGACGAAATATTCTTATCTAATATATTTACCATACAATTGTTTCTATTTTCGTAGATTTTCGAAAAATGTTTAGGTTTGTTTATAAGGTGTCATCCTGACATTTGGGTAACTTGAACAGATCGATCAGTCATCACTCACCTCTTTAGAAAATAAATATCTATCTAGTTTCCCTTCTTTGGGGAGGTCGCTTCGTACCTTTAGGTGAGAAAACCTTTTTTGTAACAATTTGAATCTTTGAAACCTCACATGAATTAGACTAGCTTACTTTAGCTGAAGTATAAAGCTGAAAGAAATGAATTCACTACCAATCGTCTGCAATGCTAAATTACGAACAATTAAACTATGCGCAACACTCAATTATTCATGTGTATGTTTTATCCAGGTTTTTAATTTTTTTCTTTTCCTTATTGTTTTTACAGCAAAACACTGATTCACAGGACCGAGTTTTAAGGTATTTGTATTTATAATCCGAACGTTAGAATTTGAGTAGATTCTTCTATCTTTGACCAGTTGCCTTTTTTCTGAATAGAACTCGGAAAACATATTTCTCTTTAACATGTGTTATCAAACAAAAAAAAAGTGAAAAAAGAAGAATAGTGAAGAGTAGGAAGATGGAAGTAGTTCATGAACAAAATCTAGACAAGAAAGAAAGAAAAGACAAGGTAAAATCAGCGATAAAAGAAGATAGATAGATAGATAGATAGAAAGAGAGAGAGAGAGAGAGAGAGAGAGAGAAAGAGAGAGAGATGAAGAGAGAGAAATGGAAAGAGAGAAAAGAAAGACTGAAAGAAAGAAAGACTGAAAGAAAGAAACAAAGAGAGAAAGAAAGAAAGAAAGAAATAACGATTAATAGATTGAAATAAAAATAAAGATTGAATAAACTATTAAAAAAAGAAATCATATGATTTTCCATCATAGTTGTAATTTATAAAACATTTTACTTCGACAAAGCCGAACTGAATGCGGTTACCTAATGGCACTCGAACCCACTCTGGCCAGTCAAACTTGCTAACCATTACACAACTCGAGGCACCCTAAAGTTCGGTCATGGTTCTCGTTCCTAGTTCTCATTTTAAAATTCTTCAATTTTGGCGCAAATTGACTTATCTGACTTGCTTGGTATCGCAGATGACTCTCACCAAGATAATACGAACTTGTTAGGCTTGAATTTACGAAAAGAAAAATGCCCCAATATCTGCAGTTTTATCGACAAGGTCTCTAGGAGGGAAGAATGACACATTAATATAACAACTTTTATTTGCTGTACATATCAAATAAAACACAGATAATAGTTGATGTGCTTACAATTTACAATGGTACAGTTTTTTGATTGGTAAGGTTTGTGCCGTTAGTTTAATAGGATATCAATTCCTCATGGATTATTCAAAGCCAAAATTTAATTCATTTGTAAATGGCATATCTATCTAGGGGGATTACTTAATCCCGAAGTCATGCTTGTAGTATGACAGCAGCACTTCTATCTAACACATAACAAAGGGTTGATACCATTTCCAAGTCTGAAAGTGAGATTCATAGCACGACGGAATTTCGAATTCACTTAATATGATATTGCAGTCCAGCACGTTAACCATTACGCCACATGCACTCCCATATAGATCTTTGTTTATAATCATAACCATTTGTACGTATTTACCAACCTATCAGTATAAAAAGGATGCATTGCAAAGTCAATTTTTTGGAGCGGAGTTTAACAGATTTCATTTCAGAGTTTTCCTTCCCCTAGACCAGTAGCCATACAAAGTTTAAAGAGCTCAGTCTGTCCTATTATTTACTGGATGGAGAATAGTTAGATTCATACCTTTCCCAAGCGTATTAGCGCTATGTAAAATACAGACAGCTTCGTCCAGGATTTGAACACAGTTCGCGACAATTATCATTACATCACGGGCACCGCATAACTCTGTGTATGTTAACGTTATATGGCAATCATTTTTTACGTTTTTTTTTGTTTGCTTGTCTCAAATCATTTGCTTGCATAGAGTTATATAATTTCAAGTATTCCTATTTTTTGTATGGCTATAAATGTGTGACACCACATTTTCCACAGTACCAGCTTCCTCAACTGATACAGTTTACTGTTTTACTGAAGACGGTCTTTTAGGGTTATCTTACCCTTTTCTAGCTAGTGCACTATGCGTATTATGAGTCCCGCTGACAAGGTGGCTATTTCTTGAAATGTAGGTCCTGTTTATACAGTTAAAAACAATTTTTATATTAAAAACCAAAAAAAGAAATCTTGGGAATTTTTTGTGTATAAAAGAAGATATAGAGTTAATTTATGCTTGTAGTATTTCTAACTGCAAACAATCATTTGTTTACTGATAGTCAGCACTAAAGATGCAACTTAAGAACCAAAATTTGAGAAAACTAATTTCAAATAAAAATTGCAAAACCATATTTCATGAATACCTTTTTCTTATCGTGGATATTGGCTAAATTTAAACCAGTCGTAGAATATTGGTTTGATTGGGTTGGCTTAGGTTTCTTTCTTTAACGGTATATCAAACTATGTGTGCTATTTTATGCCGAAGTAATTCTTGTACAAGAACAGAAGTGATATTTTTTAACCAATAGCTAGAGGGATAAAGGGGATTTATAACTTTCCCAATTTAATAAAGAAGCTTTATTTCTCGAGGTGTGGGAAATGAGGTGTACCACTTTATTGTCATTACTCCTACATCTTTTTTGTTCCAGATTTGCTGTATATGTTGGTGTTCCATCTCCGAGTCAAATAGATCTGCTTGAAAATTATTCGTAATCAATTGAGACCGTGTGAAAAAAACTCACAAAAACAAAAAAAAAATTAAATTAAGAAACAATTACACCAAAAATTAGAATATTATCGTGTAATGAACGCGATACCCTATCCTCTGTGACGTTACTTGTTGGTTGGATGAGTTTTATGGCATTTCAACATTTGTAGGTAATTTAACGCTAAATCCATTTTTTTATGAAAGTAGTTCTGTTTCTAAGAATAAGTACGCAGTTTAAAAGTAAGTACATTTTAATCATGAAAAACATTCCTATTTCAAGCTATTCAGTTTAATCAAGCAGTTCTAATTCAGCTAATCCAGTTTAGTATAAGTACAGATTTTGTATACACTCAGTTAAATGCCAAAACAGTTGTATATTTAACAATTCAGTTTAGTGTGAGTACAGTTTTATTGTAAAAAACAGTTCCATTTGAAGTAATTCAGTTTAGCATAAGCACGCAGTTTAAATAAAAGTTACCTTTATTTTTTAGTCATACTAAACTGAATCATCCGAATTAGAACCGTTTAAGTACAGGTTTTCTTTACACACAGTTAAATATCAAAAGAGTTCTAAATTAAATCAGTTTAAGTACATTTTCAATGTCAAAAAAACTTCTATTTCAAACAATTCCGTTTAGCATAAGCACGCAGTTTAAATGTAAGTACGGTTTAATTGTCAAAAACATTTCTATTTCAAGTGATTCACTTTAGTCAAACAATTTAGTTTTGGATAAGTATGCCATTAGTTCTATTTAACCCATAGATAGGGCCCTAAGAGGTTCTACAACGTCGCACCTGCGTGAACCTGGGAGCAATGGCAATGAAGGGGTGTTCTGCACTCCCCAAAACTCCAGCATCACTTGAATCTCACCATCAGATCGTTTGGTGTCATATCCAGGATACTCATTAGGGGAGTCTTACTCTTCAGAGGTGGAGTCGGTGTATTCTACAGCCCAGCCGACTCGGCAAGTGTTGTTACTTGTATCAACTCTTGAATATTAAAATTCAAAAATAATAGGCGACTTACGAGGATCATTAAATATGTTTCCAGCCTTTTTTTCGTATGGGCACTTTTATTGATAGTACACACATGAAACCCTAGCCCCCATCGAAGTAATCTCCTCCAGCTGCAATGCACTTGTTGTTTCGTTCCAACAACTTCTGAAAGACCCCATGGAAGTCCTCTTATGTGAGCGTGTCAATGACCTTCGTCGCAGCCTCTTTCTTCTCCTCAATTGTCTCATAACGACAGCCTCTGAGCTTAGGGAATAACCAAAACTCACAGGCAGCAAGGTTTGGACTCTAGGGAAGCTGAGGAACTATCTTAATGCCCATATTGGTCAAATAGTCTGTGACAAGGATGGAGTTGTGGACTGGTGTATTGTCCTGGTGGAAATACCACAGACCCGATTTGAAGAGTGATGGCCTCTTCCGATGGAATCTCTTCCTGAACTCCCTTAAAACATCAATATAGTAACTCTAACCCTAACCCTTTGGCCAATAAACTCTGATGTATTGACTTCCTTACTCCTCCCACACCTCTCATCATCCCTCACAGACAGCCTGCCTTCCTTGACTCTCTTATGCCACTCAAAAACTGATGCTCGATTCATGCACGATGCTCCAAAAGCAGTGTGAAGCATTCCATACGTTTCTGTGGCATTTTTTTTTCAAGTTTAAAACAGAATTTTATTGCACATCGTTCTTCTAAAGTGTCCTGACGTCCAGATTGCATTTTTGAAATTCCCCTGCTGTGACAATCAGGCTTTTGTAGGATGTTTTCCAATTGCTTCTGTAGTTGTTCATTTGAACTTGAAATTATAAAAAGAGATCAGTCATCTTATAAGACGTATAGCAATATCATACTAAATTTTCAAGAGTCTACTACAATTTTAAATGCCTGTACAAATAGAGTCTTGAATCTAATTGAAGACACTAAATTGTAGGGGGAGGTTTTGTAGTGATGATGTTTTTTCTTTTTGTATTTTTTTGTGTTTCTAACATCCTCTTTCTAAAATTATTGAATGCACCTCGTATATCGTTCAGATACGAAAGTCTTTATTCAGACTATCAACATTTTTTAGCAGTCCGACGTAAACACGCGAGATAGAAGGGCCTTGTCAGGTTTTATCAATGTATCTCTTTGGCAGTCACCCACCACTTTGTCTCTCACCGATTCGTGCCAACGTCTAATCCCGACTTCTTTTTGGGTTTCAAATCTCAACTGTCTTAATTTTCAAATTATCTCATTTTTCTATCTTTTCTAAATTGCTTATCGCATCATACTTTCTAGAATCATCCCATGTGTCCCAAACTCTTATTTCCCAACGCCAGTCGACAAGCTTTGATTTGTTTATTATCCATAATCAGTCTTCCCTAACGTTATTTAGACGTAAGATGTTATACCTGGTCGCCACCTTTGCACGTGTTTGACGTTTGCAAGGAACTACACTTACATTCAAAGTCCTTAACAAACTTATACTTTTACCAAAATGAATAAAATGATTAATTCAATTAATGTAATGTAATGGCCGAGGGATTTCGTTTTATGCCTTTGGGTTTAGTTAGGCTGAGAACCTTTCGGCTCGGCACATGGGTTACTTTGGTGCAAACGTGAGTGCAGGAGTTAACGCACGCGCGGGGAGGATGTGTCGTTCATAGATGTCAAAATAAAAATCCGATAGAAAGGTTGACCAGTGGATGTGAATGCCGTCATGCACCGGAAGCGCCCACGTGGAGGATTTTGGGGATTTTGAAAAAGTCAGTTAGTTGAGTTGAGTCCGGCCTCTGGAGAAGACGGTTGACTTTCGCTTGCTCGATGAGGCCTTGGGCAGGTGTTGTACGAGATGGGGGAAGGGGGAAGATAAAAAAAAAGCCAGAATAGAAAGAATGTGTATCTCTCTCCTTATGTCGAAACCTTTAACTCAAAGGTAATAAAAAGTTTCGTACCTGAACTAAGAAGTCGTAAGTGTTTTTCGTGTTTCGAGATTCCTATGTTATATGTTATATATATATGAACATTATATGCACTTTTCACATATCCGTATCTGGCTATGGTACATTAATTAATCACCCTAATTATTTTACACCTATGGACATAAAGACGTCCTCCGTTCATATATCCACTCATATAAAGAGAAAGATGTAACATCACATAATACATCATATATTAGTGTTCACAGAAAACATTTCCGCCCCTCCTCCCCCCAGGTGAGAGACACTCTCCGAACCGTCCTCTTAACCACTTGAATCGCTGATCGCCGGTGATCTCAGCAAGACTGGTTCCAAGGTGCTCGATCAAGCGTATCTTATCATATTTACCAACCCCTCCGCTCGGGCAGGATATGACAGAAGGTCAATTTTTAAGAGGAGTGTAACAGGTTTGAATTCAGAGTTTTCCTTCTCCAAGACTAGTTTCCTCACCAAGGCTGAAGAAACCTGTCTGTCCTACTATTCACCCATAGTTGGAAGGTGAATAACTGGATTCATACCTTTCCCAAGGGTATTAGTGCTATGTGAAATGCGATCAGTCTCGTCAAGGATTTGAACGCGTGTCGCCGTGTCCATTTCCTACGACGATAACCATTACACCACGGGCACCTCCAAACAATTACACCATGGGCACCTCGAATGAGGTGGTGAACGGAAATTGTACCCCGAAATCCAAGCCATAGTAGCACCAGGCCGGTGCTCAAGTTAAATCAGCAGCAATACGGCCAGACAGGCGGTGATTGACAGAAACAAATTCAAGTGGAATTTCATTAATGTGGCCGCAGGATAGAAAACGGAGTAGAAAGTCAGTCACAGACAGACTGCGATATAGTGAAGACACACCGAAAAGTCGACACCCATTTAGGGTGAGCCCTGTGAACGAGCCAGCCTACCAAAGCGCATGCTTAACAAGGCTGTCGGGGAAAAGCCTTAGTACAGAGAATAAATGAACCCCAGGCGTTCCCTTTGAAAATGCAAGAAAGAAAACGGATATGAGCACCGAGGACAACTAAAGTAAAGACAGCCGAAATGTCTCACTGAAACAAAACAAGTTCCATGTGTTGAATATCTCTCTCATGAAGTTTCATATTCAGACCCATGGTTTACACACACCATTTCATCGTTTTCTAGACTTGTCCATTAATTGTTGCGTACACTATTCCATTCATGTTGTTTTAAGAATTTATTTTCTTTTTGTTATAGATTTTCTGGTTCGTATAATAATTTTGTGTCATGTTCGTCTTTTTCATTCCTCGAAGACCGTGGCTTAACTGACGGGATATCTGCTATTTTATTTCTTTTTTCTCTTGTGTATGTGCGACTGAATCTCTAGGGAATATGTTATACATTTTAAAGGTTCACTCATGATGACAAGTGGTAGATCATACGCTTTTGTATATGACACACAGTGAGGATCAAATTTACAAATGTAGTAATAACTGCGTCATTAGATTATTAAATGGTTAATCGGCTAAGTGGGTATTATATCTATATAAGATCACCAATCAATCTGTTTTTATTGCTTAAGATTGCAAACATAATAAAAGATTTTAGGTAAAAAAAACCCTGAATTTCATATACTTGAAAGTCAATTCCCTTTTTTAGTCTTCTTCATTAGTGCTGAACGTTTCAGAAAGAGTAAATTCTTAAAATCTAATTTAATTCTAATTTCAAATGAAAACAACTTTTCTGGAAGTTTTGCACTCAAAACTACAAATATGACTATATATATATATATATATATATATATATATATATGAATTGGTAAAATAATTTTAAGAATAAAGACTTTTATAACTCTCTGGTGTTTGGCATCTATCAATTTATTATTTATCTCCAAACACTTGCACTAATACTCACACACACACACACACACACACACACACATATATATATATATATATATATATATATATATAGTACACAAAGTACACGAATCATATTTTATTTATTTAAAAAATCTAAAAGATTTTAGGGACCCTTTCGTCCGGTGCATTTTCACCGAAATACACCAGAATTAATTAAAAAGTATTAGAAATATTAGAAATCACGGTGGTGAATTGTTTAATTTCAAAAACGCTCAAAAAACCCTCTCCAACTCCCATGATTCCCACAGAATTCTTCAAAACGGCCAAGTATATCAATTTGCCTTCTCTGCCGGCACAAGGTGGAACAATATAGCTATAGACTTTAAAAAGGCAAAATGTGGCTGAGACATACCCCTTCACAAGACAGAGAAGCAATCATCAGAATATTAAGACCTGCATATGTTGTGATCAGCCAAATGATCACCAATGGTCAACTATTGTAACTGAGAAGACCCGGATGTAGCGTTTAGAGAGCGTCTAAATAATTCCCGTGGGATGTGCTGTCGCACTTTGACTTCAAGCTTTTAAATAGTCCTACATATATTGTCAGTATCACTCTGATATTGAAATTTATAAACCATCACTTTTTGTTTGTGTATTGGTAAGACATCCTTTTGAAAAGACTGAAGTGCATGTCTAGTACTGAAGATTTGTCATTTGACAGTATCTTGGAAATGGAAATAAAACTCTAGAAACCGTTTCTGCAATTACACAAACGGAAATTTCTTACTAAAGATATTTATAAGATGATTCGACTGAGGGTTCACGACAGACTAGACTCTATGGGTTACAGAAAATTCACAAGGTTAATGTTCAGTTGCGACCGATTCTTTCTATGTTAGGCTCAGTACAACATGAATTGACTAAATTGCTTGTGGAATTGTTGGACCCGGTTCTATGATTCTTTTATGATGGTTTGAGTTCCTATTCGCGTCATTGATACGTCAACTTTCTAGTTGTGTGAACACCGATTTTATCATTTCGTTTGATATATCCTCCTTGCTCACAAACATCCCTCTGGATAAGACAACAAGTATATACGCTGACTACTGTCGTTTTTGTTACAGACCTCCAGCATTTTTTGAGCGTATTATTTAATATATTAATGGACTAATGCACGAATTATGTCATGTTCAGTTTCAATGATACAATGTAACGGCAAGTTGACGGCATATCTAAGTTGGCTTCTAAATTTCAATGTCAGTGTGATGCTGACTACATATGTAAGACTATTCAAAGGCTTAAACAGCACGTCACATTTAGACGCCCTCTGACCGCTACATCCGGGTCTCCTCAGTTACAAGAGTCGGTCATTGGTGATCATTTAGCTGATCACTATATATCCAGGGTTAAATATTCCGATGATTGCTTCTCTGTATTATGCAAAGTTAGGTCTTATCAACATCTTGCCTTTTTAGCTATTTCGCTAAACTGCCCTACCTTGTGCAAGGCAAATTGATATACTTGGCCTGTTTTGGGAATTTTATGGTAATCGAAGGAGCTTTTTTATAAATACAGCCCAACCCAACCGTAATTCCTTTTACTCACTGTTTAATTGATTCCGGTGTATTTTAATGAAAAACGCGCCTGTCGAAAATGTCTTTTCAGTCAGTTTTATTATTGTAATAAATAAAATGAGTCCCTTATTTTGCGCCCTATAAAAAATTGCATCGACCAATAATATATATATATATATATATATATATATATATATATATATATATATATATATATAACAGTGATTCAAAAAGTTCCAAGCTTATCAAGATTTTAGCCTTGTTACAAAACTCTCACATTTGTTTGAGAAATTACTATTGCACACAAACTAAGATAGGTATCTGAATTTGTTTTTCTAATTTCATAAGAAGTTATACAATCCTGCCAAAACGAAAAATATTCAGCAATGGTTCTTCTTTCTGGGTGAGGCTATGCACATATATATAAACAAAAAATCGACACTGAAAGCATTATAAACAAATTTATTTAGCAAGATCGGTTTCACACCTTCCGTTATCATCAGAGGATATTTATTTCATAACTGCTTACATTTCAAGAATGAAAGGCTTATATGAATAGCCAGGGATTGGCTTTTACGTGTGAATGAGTCTTGAAATTTATCTTAAAAACTTAACGATCTGAATCGCTGGTGTTTAAAAATAATTTCAAATGAGGAAGTATTTTTTCTCTAAGATGTCTTTAGGTACATAATCAATCAATAAAAAGAATATCGTCATCATTATCATGATCAAGTCCCGCTAATAGCACTTAGTCTTTGACTCACTTTTTCTCAACCCGTCCCTATCGTTCATCACTCCTGGCAGATTCCATAGACGGCATCCGGTTTCAACAGAGAGCTGATGCATCTCAGTTGGTCAGCCAACACTGATGAGTCTATGAGAGAAGATCATTTATGAGTTCGTCCTTACACCATCAGAAGTTCCCAGTATATTTAGTCTTAGTTGAATGGTATATGAGATGGGAGGCAAGTTTATGTATTGCTACTTCTTTGTTGGATGTTACTTCCAGGATTTGTTCAAAACTGCTCGTTGGATTCTTGTTGAGTTTTCTTGTTTCAGTTTTTCTCAAAGCGATTTGTTAGAGTCCGGGTGGTGCAGTCATACAGTAGTACTGTTACAGCCGATACTTCTAAGAAATCCCGCTTTATTTTAAAAGAGATCGACTTTTCCTATGATCCAGAGTCTATGAATAGTGGGGCATACTTTTCTTACGCATATGTTGATATCACTTCATTAGATGACATATTGCTCCGAGGTATGTGAACTAAACTACTAATTTCAAACACTTGAAATTTTATGAGGAGATAACCCCATCTTGTTAATAAAACGTGAAATCTGTTTTATCTTTTTTAAAATAAAGGCTAATGCTTCTTTCTGCTAGATTCAAACGATGCAACATTGATTTAAATTAGGATTTTAAAAAGATATCTTGATGTTCTAATATGAAGAGTAAGGGAAAAATTTTTTGGGGGAGTAGAATGTAGGGTTGGGCCCTTTGCAGGTAACCCAGCATAATAGGATTTATTATTAGAACAACAAATTGTCTAACATAGAGAAAGAAACAATTACCCAAATAAATTGACACGAAATTATTAATTTTGGGGGTTTGTATTCGAAGTGAACTTTACGTTTTAAACGCCTAGATTTTCTATCCAACGGATGTAAGTATGAAATACTTATTAGAATTATTCACCTCTTTCTATATATATATATATATATATATATATTCTAAATCTAATGCAAGTAGCTAAATACTTGGAGGGTAAGCCTACATGATATCAAAGAAACGTATGTTTTCTGACCTTGAGATACAAAAATATGTGATCAAGTAAATGGGAAAGAATATGAACAAGATCCCTCGTTTCATATTGTTGTATTCCCACATACATATACAAATATAAGCGAAAACATAATCAAAGATGATTTACGACTTCAGTTAACGAACGAACACGCTTCTTTATAAAAATATGTATCTCTCACACTTTATTCTCGGAAAGGTTGATGTTTCTGTGGTGTGTGAGAGATGGGTGGGGAGAATTATACTCAGAGAGAGAACTTCTTCCTATATTTTCTTCCGGGAGTCAGAGGGTGCCAACGTTAGCACCCACTTGCAAGCTCGTCAGAGACGCCTCTGCTCGGCTGCGTGTCCCTCGCTCGACTTCGATTCTCTGCACTCTGTCTAAATCTCACTGTGTGGTTGTCATCACGTGGTCTCCTTCCGGTTACACACCTGTTGTACCCGAGTGCCCTGATCGTGCTGCTATCTTCCTGTTTACTAATCAAAATGTGACAGCTTGCCAAAGCACACAGGGTCACTAGGAAAAAAACCGAATATCCATGTCATATATTATATAACCATATCAAAATGCTAAATATTAAAAGCCCCTTAACTGAAATGAAACGCAAAATACTGAAAACCGAAATACCACACGTTCAAGCACTATAAAGCAAATGTTATCAAAAGAATGCAAAATAAATCTAAAACTTGGAAAGAAAACACTCAATGTAAAGAAGACTACCTTTACATCTCTCACGGACCAGCAATAGAAAATCTCCAAGTAGAAACCCGAAAGTTAAACAAATTCTTACCAAATATTTCACTGGGTAACATTAATAAACTAAAAGAGCTAAATTAGGCAGGAGTGATGAATGGATATCCACGAGGGAACCCGAATAGAAAAAAAAACAACAACTCCTTGGGAAATTGGGCAAGAAGGACAGGTAAAGAACTTGCCACAACAAACGAAAGTGTAAAGGAAGAAAAAACATCCAGGGAGGAAAAAAGCAAAACAAAACAGCAGCCAAGTTTGACAATGCAACTTGAAGAGATGAATTAAAAGATTTTGGCAAGATTAGGAAGACATTAAAGACACCGAGATCGGGTCAAGCAATACAAACAAAACAAGACATTCCAAAATAACGAAAGAAAATTCAACCAAAAATTAGAGGGAGAATTCAAGCCGATATTTTAAAATCGGAAGCAAAGGAAGCAAAAAATTTCCGGAGTAAGATATGGAAACAGGAAGAACACTATAGAAAAGCCGAATAGATAAATAATATGAAAATAGAATTACAATGACACGATAAAGGCCATGGGGTGGACATACACATGAAATCACTCAGAGGTACACTGAAAAAAGTATCGAATTAGAAAAAGCCATACCATGATGTCATAGGCTGATTCTTATTTTAATGATTCCCGTCTATCAACGACACACAGGCTCTTCATTTGAGAAGATGCCAAGAAGAGGCAAATATACGCGAATAGAAGACTAAGAGGGAAAACGATCCAGATCCAGAAAGCGTCACGAAAAGGAAGCATCACCAGATAATGTTGACCGATAACGTGTTTATCTATGATGAGGAAAATCCTAATGATATAGATGAGAGAAGAGATCAATTTCTCGCTTGGAAGCCGCAGACTGTTTCCAGAAAAGCAAGAATCATCAAATACTGTTGATCGATAACGTGTTTACCTATGGTGAGGAAAATCTAAACCACATAGAGGAAATAAGAGATCATTTACTTGCTTGAATGCCGCAGACTGTTTCCCGGAGAATAGAAAAGATGCCACTAGGGCACAAGAGGAACGAGTTTTTTTTACTATACTTTGATAAACACATTTTCAAGGAGAGAAAAGTGAGGCGAAAAAATGTAGCAATAGCGTGTATTGATTACAGAAAGGCCTATTATTTGATCTGCTAATCTGGATAATAGATTGTCTAATAATCATAATCCGACAAAATTATAAAATTCAGGAGGGAAGCCATGAAAAACTGGCAAGTGGAATTTAAAACTGGCGGGAAGACTTTTACAAAGGTGAAAATCCAATGAGACATCTTCCAAAGAGAGACGCTTTTACCATTAATATTTTTTTAAAAGCAAGGATGCAAGTCAGTTATGTAATTAGAAGATGCAAAAGGTGCAACAAATTTAATAAATCATGAGAAAAGTTTAATCTATTAATGTTCGTGGACGATATCAAGTTTTTTGTCAAAAATTTAAAAAAAAAGAATTTGAGACTCTGATACAAACAATAAGAAGATACAGCCAGGATATAGGATTGAAATTTTGAATAGAAAAATCTGCTATGCTTATAATTAAACGTGGAAAAAGACAACGGAAGGAACAGAACTGCCAAATAAAGAAAAGAACAGATCGCTTGGAGAAAAGGAAAATAAAAAGTACTTGGTAATATTAGAAGGGGACATTATCAGACTAGCAGAGGTGAAAGAAAATAAAAGATGTACCTCAGATGAACAATAAAGCTTCCCAAACCCATGCTCTGCAGCATGACTCTCATCAAAGGGATAAACACCAGGACATTCCACCATGTTAGATAATCAGGACCATTTTTAAAATGAACATGGTTGGAACTTAGACAAATCAACCAAAGAACAAAAAATTGATGACTAAGCACAGGACCTCATACCTGAAAGATGATATAGATAGAATATATGTGTCAAGAAAAAGGGAGAGAAGAGGTTTCACGTAGAAGTTCAATATAAGGACTCGAAGAAAATATCAAAAATAGACAAAAAAGACTAATTAAAACTGCCAGTAAGTAAGTTTTCGACCTTAGTCGAGAGCAACCAGAAGGCTCCCTTTTCAATAGCTACTACACCGATGTGTAGGGGGGCGCTACTCCTTTCCCTGAATTGCTCAACTTTACCCTTGATACGTACCTTATATTGCTGAGTGTTAAGTAAGGGGGTATCAAGTACCATTTTTAAAGTCTTTAGTATGACGCGACCTGGAAGTAAACCCAGGTCTCCCGGACCATTGGTGAAAACTCTATCCAATAGACCAAAAATTTTAAAAGAACACGAAAAGTACACGGAAGACGTAGACATGGCTACGACAGGGAAACCTCAAGAGAGAAACTGTCACTCTTTAATTCTATAATGCATATTACGTAGCATTCTTAATGTATATAAAGCAGGAATTGATGATATCCAAAAGAATTGCAAGTTTAGGTTATATGGAAACTGATTTAGAATCGTTAATAATATAATTAGTGAAAGCATCGAACAAGCACCGAAGGAATGAAGTCCCCGCAGGAACGAGTGGAAAGGTAATCCACTGGGAATAGTGCAAAAGATTAAAATTTGACCATATATCTAAATGTTTTATGCAAAAATCCGGAATTGAACTCGAAATTAAGATGCCTAAAATTCTCTGTGATATTGAGATGCAATAAAGATCACCTAATCTAGGTTAGAAAACCAGGCCTAGTGCTAAATAAGAAAAAAGAAACGTCATTAAAGAGATTGTGCCATTCTGCTTGACCACTAAGTGAAAATGAAAAAAGCAAAAGATAGACAAATACTTAGACCTTGTCAGAGAACTAAAAAGGCAGTGGACCATTGATACAAGTTGTAGTGGTGCACTTGGAACTGTCTCCGAGAGCTAGGGAAAAATTGGAATTACTGGAATTTAGAGGAAGAATCAAGACCATCCAGCCTTACTAAGATCGATTAAAATACTGAGAAATGTCTTGGGCACCTGGGAAAACTTCTTGTTACACAAACCTCAAAGAAAGATCAACAACTTACAGTGGTGTGAAAAATTCGCAAATATAATAACAATAATAATAATAATAATCCTGGAGGCTGACACCATCAAACAAGTGGAAAAGAAAGATAAGATCCGGAAAGATCTTAGGAGAACTTGAAAAACCTCGAGACAAAACTCTCCAGCAGAAACCTCATCAAAGGGATAAATACTTAGGCTGTGCCCCTCATTAGATATTCGGGGCCCTTCCGGCGGACTACTGAATAAATCTGAAGGAATGTGAAAAGAAGAATAAGTACTTCCACCATGCTAGAGAATTGAAAAAGCTGTGGAACATGAAAGTAACGATTGTGCCAATTGTGATTGGTGCTTTAGGCACAATAACTAAAGGATTGTTAAAAGGCCTGGAGGACTTGGAAGTTTGCGGACGGGTAGAGACTATCCAAACGACAGCATTGCTGAGAACGGTCAGAATCCTGAGATGAGTCCTGGAGACTTGAGGAGACTTGCTGTCACTCAGACTCCAGTAAAAAAAAACATCACGTAACACTGATGTTAAAAACTATAAAGGAGTAAATAATAATCAAGTGTGTTTCTATGTACGTGTGTTATAAGATGAATATTTTTTATTCTTTTACACATGGTATATTATTTCTTTACTTTGTCAGTACATTTGATTCAGTGGTGACTACGATTAATCGTAAATACATTTTTATAAAAAGGAAAAAAATGTTAACAATTTACAAAACATCTATTTCTAGATAAATTTCTAGAAATAAATGCACTGATATATATATATATATATATATATATATATATATATATATATATATATTGAGAGAGTGAGAGAGAGACAGCGATAAACTGGTTGAGAAAAATAACTACATAGACACTTGCAAAGCAAAGAAAAATTGTAACTTATAAAATATGTAAAGCAATGTTTTTTAGTTGATGAAAAACTTCAAAAATCTTCCCTAGAGTTCGCTAAGATGCATGTATGTATATATATATATATATATATATATATATATATATATATATATATATATATATTTGAGCACTCAAATGGGAAATTGGCCAGTTGCCACATTCGCTGAAATACAATAAATAGCCTTTCTCATAAATCGAGTACTCCCGTAGCTTATAACGTTTATGTAAAAATGGTTTTACGTAAAAAAATTCCTTCACTTACGCTGAGACACAATGGCCTTGCTGCTAGATATCCGACTGAGTTTCCGTATGTCGGGTTTTGATCTCGACTTAACGTGTCTCCTGAAGAGTTGTGATACAACGAAACAGTCTGTTTGTGGATGACTATATATATATATGTGTGTGTGTGTGTGTGTGTGTGTGTGTGTGTGTCGTTATGAATAAGATTTTTTAGAGCTAGATGTGTTTTTAATAGCT
This sequence comes from Sepioteuthis lessoniana, assembly GCA_963585895.1. Taxonomy (NCBI): domain Eukaryota; kingdom Metazoa; phylum Mollusca; class Cephalopoda; order Myopsida; family Loliginidae; genus Sepioteuthis; species Sepioteuthis lessoniana. Next base: position 8,014,565 of record OY757922.1, read on the forward strand.
AAAATACCTTGAAAATTGTACAGAATATTCAGGGGAATATCACACTCTGCTTCAATGATAAATTAATATAATAAAATAAGACGAAATCGCAGGTTTCCAAGAATCACTTTCTCGATCGTCAGTTGAGCTAATATTCAAAACATATTCACTCTCTACCTCTATATCATCTTTCACTCAATATATATTCGTGGTGCATTCAATAAGTTTCCAGACTTTTTGTACAGGCATTTAAAATTGTCGTAAACTCTTGAAAAATCAGTATCTTATTGCTATACATCTTATGAGATGACTGACCAATCTTTTTGATTTCCGGTTCAAAGGAACAGCTACTAAAGCCTGATTGTCCCAGCTGGTGAATTTCAAAATTGCAATCTGGACGTTAGAAGAACGATATGCAATGAATTTTTGTTTTAAACTTGGAAAAAATGCCATGCGATTAAAACTAGATCTACTGCTATGACACAGAGACCAAGAGACAGAGTTCCCAGTGGAAGCAAGCTGCCTCTCCCAGACCCAAGAAGGCCAGACAGAGCAAATCCACCCACAAACTTTTGATGATCCCTTTTTTTGACAGCACTGGCATGATCTACATGTACTAGGTTCCCACTGAACAGACAGTCAGCAATGAAATACTATGTTGAGGTTGTAAGGGATTTCAGGAAGAGATTCCGTCGGAAGAGGCCAGCACTCTTCAAATCGGGTCAGTGGCATTTCCACCAGGACAATTCACCTGTCTACAAATCTATCCTAGTCACAGACTATTAGACCAAGATGGGCATCAAGACAGCTCCTCAGCCTCCCTATAGTCCTGACCTTGCTCCCTGTGACTTTTGGTTATTCCCTAAGCTCACAGGCTGTCGTTATGAGACAATTCATGAGATAAAAGAGGCTGTGACGAAAGACATTGACACTCTGACGCAAGAGGACTTTTATGGGGCCTTACAGACGTTGTTGGAACGGTGCAACAAGAGCATTGCAGCCGGAGGAGATTACTTCAAAGAGGACTAGAGTTTCATGCGTGTACTATCAATAAAATTGCCCATACGAAGAAAGTCTGGAAACTTATTTAATGATCCTCGTATATATATAGAGAGAAAGATGAAAATGACGAAAGAACGAGGGATATATATATATATATATATATGCAAAGTCTATTATTTATTCTTTATAAACAACAACAAAAATACGGTCCGAATATGACTATTTCGTAATTCATGTGATTGATTTACTCAAAGTAAAATCCCATATTCTAAGTTTTTTTTCTTTTCTTTTTTCCTATACTGACAACATGTCCATCATTGTCTCGGAAGATGAAAAAACAAAAAATACAAATCTCATCTCAGAGAAAATATTTTGTTGGCACGAAACCCCATGAGCAGAGAAGGAAGAAGTCGAGTTATGTACGAAGCAGAAACACGCATTTCATTATAAAAGCAAAGTTCGTTTTTTTTTTGTATTGGACTTGTTTTCTTAAAAAAATGGTTGTTATATAATATAAGTATGCGGACTTCATGCTAAATGAACGTTTCCTCTTTATCTACTGATAGGATTTTGAGACCAGTGGAAATTTTATGGTATTCTAGGAGCAACTATCAGTTTACCTAGTGCTTTCACTGTTTCACTGGGCAATCAACAGATGTCTAAAAATTATTTAAAGGAAAATAAATAAGTTCATTTTTATCAACTTTTCTTCATTTTCCAATGAATTAGTATGCGTTAGTGCGCGTGTTGATTTGTTAGTTGTTTAGGTTTTATGGCATATCAACCTTCGTAGGTTATTTAACGTCATATCGATTTTTATGAAAATAGTTCTATTTCAAACAATTCAGTTTACTACACCTGCTACTATGTCGAAGTATTCTGTGTCTCCATCCTGAGAACGTCCTTTCACTTTGGTGTTTCTATTGAGAATCGTTATTGCTGCGAAGGTCTCTTTTGGTATGCCGTATGCTAGTAGAATTTGTTCATCTTCCCTCTGTGAATGGAATCAAATGCCTTGATAAAGTCGACAAATAGTATTGTCCCCTGTAGGTTTTTTGTCCGTACGCCTTCAATGGTTCTACGGATAGTCAATATTTGTGAAGTTGTGGGTCTATTTCTTTGGAAGCCATTTTGGTTTTTCCAAAGAATGTTGTCAATTTTGGGTTCTATGCAGTTCCGTTGTAGGGCATTGTATATTTTGGCTGCTATAGATAGTTCTTGGCTAATTCGAGGTCACCCTTTTTAGGGAAAGGGAGGATGCATCCATTCATCCGTCTGTCTATCGGATTTTGATTATAAACTGCGTTAGTAGCAGGAGTACTGCAAGGGGACACCCTAGCCCCATATCTCTTTATCATCTGTCTAGACTGCCTGCTTAGAACACCAATTGATAAAATTAGAGAAAACGGCTTCGAGCTGACCAGGAAAGGAAATAGAAGGTACCCCACAAAAACAATTACCGACGCCTACTACGCCGATGACATAGTGATTTCTGGCAAATACACTCACTTAAGCCGAAACACTACTACATAGTCAGGAACGAGCTGCCGCTGGCATTGGCCCTCATGTCAATGCAAGCAAAACGGAATAAATGTGCTTTAATCAAACAGGTGACATTTCCACACTAGGCGGTAGCTCTCTGAAACTAGTTGACAGGTTCACCTACCAAGGAAGCAGTGTCTCATCAAACAAAAACATCGACACGTGGCTAACAAAGGCATGGACTGCTATCGATAGACTATCGGTCATATGGAAGTCAGACCTGACCGATAAAATAAAACAGTTTCTTCCAAGCAACGGTGGTGTTCATACTGCTAGCAGAGGAGTTGAAGATATCAGAAGACAGTATATTCACCATTTTGCAGGAACATTTGTCAATGAGAAAACAGTGTTCACAGTCGATGCCGCGTTTGCTCACAGTCGATAAAAAAAAAGAAAAAGCAAAAAAAAAAAAAAAAGACAAAATAAAAAAAAAACGTGTCGATGATTCAGAACGTTGTTTGTAACTGTTTCAACGCAACAAAAAGAAGCTTTTTGCATAAATATGTGACAATAGATGAAACATAGATCGACCACTTCCCTCCGGAGCCAAATTGGCTGTCAGTTAAGGAGAAAGCAGCGTGTGAAAGCCGTCGAAAGCGACGAAAGATGCAAGCATCAGAAGGCTAGGTTTTGGGTTCCGTATTTTAAGATGGGCAAGGTATTTTTTCATCATGTACCCTGAGAATATAAATAGTGAATATTATATAGCATTACTGGTACGTTTGAAGGAAGAAACCGTGAAAAACGGCCACAGATGAGGAAGAAAAAAGTCCTCTTTCACCAAGACAATGCATTGTGTCACAAGTCGATCAGAACGATGGCTAAACTACATGAATTGCATTTTCAATTGCTTCTGTATTCAGATCTGGCCCCCAGTGACTACGGGCTGTTTGCAAACCTTAGGAGAATGCTCCAGGGAAAGATGTTTGACTCCAATGGAGAAGTGATATCGGAAACTAAAGCGTATTTTGAGGCTAAAGACAAATTCTATTCTATAATTCTGGTAGTGAGAACGAACTCAGATGATACAATTTGCAAATTTTCTTTTTTTTCAAGCATATATATATATATATATATATATATATATATATGTGTGTGTGTGTGTGTGTGTGTGTGTATTATGAAATAATGAATATACTAATAGTGATACTTGAAACAAAATATTTCATAAATGTTTTAATTTCTATCGTCTTGCCTTTATACCACATTATCAACTCATGTTTATTGTGCCTTGAAGCTTATATTCGTATTTGAGGATTTTCCTAGGCATATACATTAATATAAAAAAAAATACAGATTTATATGATTTGAATTTCGTTGAAATCGAGGAATGAATCGAAATTTCTCGATGAACTAACGGAACGTGGATTCTGCACAATGTTTCTAATGTCACGTGACGTATTTTAAAGAAACGAACGCTGATTCATTGATCAAACAGCCAATGTTTCTTGTTATAAACTGCCAACTTTTCTTGTTATACAACTTTTCCAAATTTTTTATATATTTTTACACTTTTTATATATCCATCTATACTTAACACCACTAATATAACCCCTCATAGCCCTGATGATGGTTCAGCAGAACCGAAACGCTATAGTGTCGACTTTGTTTCTCAATGAATCTCCCCTTTCTATTTGGATTAGTTGTTAAATTTTTCTTCGCAAACTGTCGGATTACTATCCATTATTTTCTTCCATATATATATATATATATATATATATAAGATGAGTATAAAATATAAACGCACATTTAATGCAAGTTCATATCGCTATTTCTGATGGTAGTGTTGTATATGAAACTATGAATGAAGAATACTCTGCAGGGAAACAGAACTGAATAGGAAAAAAGAATGTTTAAAGCTAATTCAAGTTTCTCCAAGAAAAAATATTCTAACAATACTCCATTAACCTGCTGAGTCTTAAGATTGCAAGGCAAAACTAAGCAAGTAACCTATAATTAAATAAGAAAATTTGATTTAAAAAAATCCCCTTCATATTGAGACAAAAAAAAATGCAGATAGTGTTTTGCAGAAATATTTGAATACATGGAACTTAACCAAGTGCAGACATCTGAATAAATTAAGCAAAAGTTCTATAAAAATCTATATTTTACAGAAACATAAGAAGCCAGTATTTATTTGGCAAATTGAGAATTAATCCATTTTATTTTTCGTCTCGTGGACACACATTATGTCACGTGATAACTGTTATGGGGCCGTTACCTACCCATGGATAGAATCTTCCAAATCCTATATTAATCGAGAGCCAAGTACTCTCATTGGGATGAATGGTCAGCTGGCATTTTTGTGCCACACTGGCTCGTTTGATGGGGCGGTCGTAGAGACTGGATAGTCGACTGACAAGTAAGCCTAGCTTACGCCACCACTTTTCTCTGTATCTTGTTACTTCAATATATCCTTAAACTTATACCGTGTTCCGAATTATCTTTTCGTGAGCCCAAATAGGGTCCACCTCAACTGGCGACGAGGATTCGAGACTACGTACTCTCGCAAAAGCAAAGAAAAACCCCCAGTTGACTCACACTTCAACTGGTGACAAAGATTCATGATTACATACTCACGCAAAAGTAAAAATATCCCAGTTGATTCACACTTCAACTGGCGAACGAGGATTTCAAGACTACGTACTCACAAAAAATCCCAGTTGATTCACACATCAATTGACAAACAAGGATTCGAGTTTACGGATGCATACAATATTCCGGTGGATTTAAACATCAACTGTTGAATTAGACAAACGAGGTTTTCAAATCTACAAATCTAGTTGATCTCATATCAACTGGCGACCAGAAATCTCGTGCATAAAAGTCACCCCTTCTCGAAATTACCGAATAATATTCTCGGAAATTAAAACCAGTTTCTGCTGAACAAAAAAAAAAGTTCTACCAATATTATGGCCAGTTAACACTTATGAACCAAGTCCATTCTCCCCACACTTCAAAGTCTGCCAAAAAATTTCATAGAACCCCAATTAAAGAAACAAAAACCTGCTCTAGTCGAAATAACGTCAAACAAATATTGACACTACACCAGGAATTTTTTTTTTTTGTAAAAGTGTGAAAAATTACTAAATGGCCGCATGAATATTGCGGAACGATGGTATTTTAAAGAGAAAAAAAGGGAAAAATCTTAACTAGATTTTTAAAAATTTTTGTTATCCCACCCCTTTTGGTTGCGTGTTGAAAAAAAAGACCTTATTACTGTATTTTTTTTTGTCTGCACTCTCTTCTTCCGCATAAAATTTCGTTTACAATTTTGTCTGGATATTACAAAAATTTCTGTAATCCAATAATGGAGGACTTCCAGAAAATAATTGTACAAATATTAAAGGTTCAGATGGACCATTAATAGAAGAGTGATGAAAGGCAACAGAATGGAAGAACAGCGGGTTATGCAACAAAAAGAACTACAATAACAACAAGAAAGAAATGAGGAAAGACTTCTACAAGCATTAATGAAAAGTGATGAATGACAGAACCAAATGGAAGAGTTACTATTAAAATCGTTAAACTGCACTAAAGCTCTTGAGAATGATATTACATTGTACAGTATCATAGAAACTTTTGAGTATGTACCAGAAAACGATAAAACCTTTGATGTATTCTACAGACGATATGATATTTAAAGTGGACTGCAAAGAATGGTCAAACGAAAAAAAGGTACGTTTATTACTCGGGAAATTGGGAACAACTGAACACAGTAGGCTCGTAGATTTTATCCCCCCTCCACAAAAAACAATGAATCTTGATTTCTCAGAAACAGTTAAATTATTATCTGAACTGTTTGGGACAAACACATCACTTTTTCAAAAGATGGAAATGCCTTAATATAGATAAGGATGACCAACAAGATTATTTGACGTTTGCGGTGACTGTAAATAAACACGGCAACAATTTCGAGTTAGCAGATTTAACCGCAGACGATTTCAAATGTCCTATTTTCACGTAGGGTCTGGTCTCAGCAGAAGACGTTGAAATTAGACGTCGTGTGTTAACTAAATTAGAGAATGAACAAGATCTGACCCTTGGAAAATTGCCTGAGGATTGCCAGAAGGTAGTATCCGTTAAAAGTGACTCTAAAACTATTGAGGAATCGGGAGTTGCTCATGTTTAAAAAATCAAGAGCAAACCGACACGCTGTTCCTCACAGAAAGAGAAAAGTAAAATTGCGCGACCAAATATTTACGATAAACAAAGTACGAATAGACGAAAAGATCCAACAGGATCATGTTATATTTGTGGTGACCTACACTGGATGAGGTTTTGTCGAGTGAAAAAGTTAACCTGTAAAAACTGTGGTAAAGTTGGACACAAAGTAACACGTTGTTGGTATGTCAAAAAATCGAGGAAACCCAGAAATGAAATAAGATAAACACCTTCAGACGATAACAAAGACGGGAATTTACGCAAATACGTAACGATTAAATTTTTTAACAGGATCGTAAAATTCCAGCTTGACTCGGGCCCTGACCTTTTAATGATAAATTTGCGTACGTGGCGACGTCTAAACGAGCCAGCTTTACTGAGAATAAAACAGACAGCATATTCTGTAACAGGTGATAGTATAAACATTTTGGGTGAAGTAGTTCTCACCGTAACCTTGAATTGAATTACAAAGAAACTCATAGCATATGTACAAAAAAAAAACACAGACAATCTATTTTGTACGGATTGGATTGAAAAATTCAACCTTTGGGACAACCCTATGAGCACGTCCTACCGTAAATTAGAAAGCCCAATTACTAACACAGAAAAATTAAAACATGAACCCAAACAAAAAATCCCTAAAGTGTTTTAAGGCGGCCTTGGGAAATGTACAAAAATGAAAGCACAACTCCAAGTAAAGGACCATGCCCAGCCCATATAAAAAAAAAGGTGAAACGTCCCTTTCGCGGCTTTAGGGCAAAGAGATGAAGAACTGGACAGGTTGGAAAAAGCAGGTATCCTGTCTAAGACAGATTTCAGCGAGTGGGCTGCGCCAACAGTCTATGTAAGGAAAAAACTTATCAAATTAGGGTTTGCGTAAGGAAAAAAAACCTAATCAAATTAGGGTTTAATGCAAACACAATTTTATTGTGCCCGTGGTGTAATGGTTATCGTCGTAGGAAATGGACACGGCGACTCTAATTCAAATCCTGGACGAGAATGATTGCATTTCACATAGCAGTAATACCCTTGGGAAAAGTATGAATCCAATTATTCTCTCTTCAGTTATGGGTAAATAGTAGGATAGACTAGGTTCTTCAGCCTTGGTGAAGCAACTAGTCTAGAAGGAAAACCCTAAATTCAAACCTGTTAAACTCCGCTTAATAATTGACCTTGTGTCATATCCTGCCCGAGCGGAGGGGTTGGTAAATAGAATACACAATTTCATTATAGATGATTTGTAAACAAATAGCTTGTTAGTAACAGAGCTCATTTTTTGCTGATAACAGTGGCCATTTTTTTTTTTTGCTGGTAAGAGGGCTCATTTTGTTTGTTGCAGAGCTCATTTTTTTGCTGGTAACCGAGCTCCTTTTTTTCCAGATAGTTGAATGGTTACAAGTATTGTTATTTAACGCAAAAAAAAAATCATTTTAGCATCATTTTGCGCACAGTTAAATGGATATACATATATGACTTTTTATTAAAGATTTGTTTGGTAATTTTGATTTTAAATAAATTAGAGCTAATTTTTTTGGTCAAATATTACTGTTGTTTGCACACTGTTAAATGGTTTAAAGTATTGCTATAAAACACTTACAACTCACTTTAACATAAGTTACATGTTTTCCCACAGTGAAGTGGTTTCAGCCATTGCTATTTGACACTAATAATTCTGTTTAGCACTATTCTTTCATTTACACACAGTTAAATGGTTCCTAGTATTCCTATCTAACACGAATAATTCTACTTAGTATTAATCATTTGTTATAACGCGGTTAAATGGCTTCAAGTATTGCTATCAAACATCGATAATTTTATTTGCAGGCATTTAAACGTTTCCAAGTATTGCAATGTTACAAAATTTAATTTAACATTCGCTTGAACACAGTTAAATGGCTATAGATCAATTTGATTGATAGATGGGACCCTCTCAGACACGACAACTCCAGGAAAGACGGAACCTACAAGTAATGGCAATTAAAGGGTACTCCATATTACCTCAAAGCTTCAGGACTGGAGCCATAACATCAAGTAATTTAGTGTCATATCCAATATTCAAGTTGGAAGTGGGGTATTACTCCTCCAAAGAGATACAGTCGGCATATTCTTCTGTCCCATCCAATTGAGCTGCAGAAATTAAGATAACAGTTGTAGAGAGAATATAATTTTAATGTATTAGCAATGACAGGGATATTTTTCTCCATATCGTTAACTCTTTTATTCCTGCATATTTCAGAAGCTCCCTAGGGGGCATTTTCAAGCCTCTGCCCCACCAAATAGACTTTTACAAAAATAGAACGCAGTGTGGAATTTGAATATATTCGTTCATGTCGTGACGCTTGTAATTAAGATTCGATGGCTATTCAATAAATGACAAATATTTTGAAAAAAAAAGCAAAATAATCATTTTTTTTTCAAAATATTTTTATTAGATTTTAGCCAAAAATATTCTAATCTCATGAAAATATTTTTTAGAGTTATTCAAAATGATGGCGGATCAAAGAAATCAAAGCGTTGCACAAATACTGTTATCAGATTCTTGGTGGCTGAAAATTTTAATCATGTGAAATTAAAAGTTTGTGTGATACGTACGGAGAAGCATATTTTAGTTGAAAAAAGGTTTACAAATAAGCTAAGCATATGTTTGTCAAGATTAATCTGAGTCGAAAATATAGTCCATGGAATGAAAATACTCTGACTCTCCGGTAAAGAAAAAAGTTCTGGATGCAGCAATCAATACAGAATGTCATGCTAATAGTTTTCTGGAACATGAAAAACCCATCACAATTATTTTTTTGAAAACAGTGCTACTGTGATCATTGCCTCCTATTACTAACTCCTTAGAAAAAATTCACCTTAATAATTGAATGACCCTCGTATTATCGCACGCGACAGCAAAACAGTTAATTTTATTCATGTTCCGTACTTGAAAAAATGTATAAAACTTTAAGAAATCTAAAAAGAAAAATACCGCGATATTTGAATCTGATAACAAGCAAATAAATAAGTAGCAGAAGATAGTTTAAACAAACTTGTGACGTGATGATTTAAACAAAATGACGTCGTCTGCTATTATCAACTTGATAAGGTTTTTTTAGAATCTTCTCTATTATAAATTTTCTAAATTCTCTTTATGAGTTCTTTCCAAAATGTGCACTTATCTTTCAAAGCTTTTCTCGGATTGATAAATATTTTCCCTGTCGTCCGCCGACTTGTTTTTTTCCTTAAAAAAGAACTCTGTTTTTATTATTATCTTCCATCCAAAATTTCTGATTGGTATCATTTGGAAACAAGAAAGAATTTATTATCCTGTCCGTGTTTTCTTTTTTTTTTTTTTTTTTGAAAAAAGTAAAAATATAAGAACATAAAATAATAGTTAAATATATCAATAAGTCTGATGCCTAAAAATGAAATAGCGTTCATTTTACAAAATAAATAATTTATTTCTCAACATAGTGTTATCCTGCTAAACCTATTTAACATGAGAATTATTGATTAATTATCTAGATAGTGAACCTTTTATACCAAATTCACACACACACACACACACACACACACACACACATATATATATATATATATATATATTGTTACCTCCGAAGGCCCCCTTTTCAACTAGGCCTTGGGTGCAGACTCCGTGTCTCCTCTGTGAACTAAGAGAGATCTTTTCCTTGCCTTTTTATCTGGGTCATTTTGAATACTATCTTGCACGGCTCATTGTTTTTTTTTTGTTCTCTCAGTCCCCCCCCCCTTTGGCTTTGTCGTTTGGGTTGAGACTACTACTATTTTTGCTCAGGTGACTCTAGTGTTGCGGCCTGTTAATCAGAATGATTCCAGCCTCTAACAATGTAAGACGTCGCTGAGCATTTCTCCCAGGATAAAGGAACTTATCGATAACCTATTTACTTGGTGTATTCAAGTTTTTATTGTGTTTGTTTTCACTAGCCATACCTAGAATAATCTTCTAAACTTTATTCTAAAATACCTTTCATATTGGTTATAGCCTATGTTTTTTCTTTCACCCCTTTTGCCCACGTGTTACTATTTTTGTTTTTATCTTTGTATGCCGCCTCGTCCCCTGTACATTCCCTGTAAATAAATTCAGGTTAATATCTACAAACCTCACTTTTTATTTGACTATTTCACTTGCGACTTATTTTTGTGTTATGACTGGGTAGGACCAAGTCTACCCCAAGGCACCTATCCTAAATTCAACGTGGTTGTAACAATATATATATATATATATATATATATATATATATATATATGTGTGTGTGTGTGTGTGTGTGTGTGAGTCGAAAACACGATAAGACAGATAGGAATTTATGTTTTAATTTTCAAATTGATCTAAACTAATTTTGTTGCTTACATCATTGTCAGGAAAAAAGTTTTCGTGGAAAAATATTTTTTAGAAAGATTTTTAAAAAAATCTAAAAGGAATTGATATTCTATCAGAAAAGCGTCGAAAATGCACTGGTCTTGCATATTTATTTGTTGAATAAAAATTATTATCTGGTATCCAAGTGTCGTCAACCGACTTTTATATATCTGTAATGAAGGCTTTCTCTTAATGAGATTTTTATTTGATAGATCAATGTTTATTTTGGGAGAAGTTTTTTCGAATAAGCTGTAACTGCCCAACCATCTGAATTGTATTGTCTGATGTTTATGAGTCAACTTATTTGTGCCAAATCAAAGCATTTTAATTTTCGTAGAGAATCCATATAGCGCCGGTGTTGGAAACTTTTTATTCATTGGTTTTAGTGATTTTTTAGTATTGTTAACCTGTTGTCCGTATTTCTTCAGGATGGTGAACCATATATATATATATATATATGAGGTGCATACGATAAGTCTCCAGACTTTTTTCGTATGGGCACTTTTATTGATAGTACACACATGAAACTCTTGTCTCCTTCGAAGTAATCTCCTGTGGCTGCAATGCACTTGTTGTATCGTTCCAACAACTTCTGGAAGGACCCATGGAAGTCCTCTTGTGTGAGCGTATCAATGACATTCGTCACAACCTCTTTCATTTCCTCAATTGTTTCATAACGATAGCCTCTGAGTTTAGGGAATAACCAAAGTCACAGGGAGCAAGGTCTGGACTATAGAGAGGGTGAGGAACTGTCTTGATGCCCATCTGGGTCAAATAGTCTGTACAAGGATGGAGAATTTGAAGATTTGGAGAGTGCTGGCCTCTTACGACGGAATCTTTTCATGAACTCCCCAAAAATCAACCCTAACACTTTGGTTAATCAACACTGGTGTATAGACTTCCTAAATCCTCCCACAACTCTCATCACCGCTCACAGACTGCCTGCCTTCCTTGAATCTTTTATGTTACTCAAAAACTGATGCTTGATTCATGCAAGATGCTCCAAAAGCAGTCTGAAGCATTCCATACATTTCTGTGACATTTTGTCCAAGTTTAAAATAGAATTTTATTGCATATCGTTCTTTTAAAGTGTCAGATTTCATTTTTGAAATTCACCAGCTCTAACAATCAAGCTTTAGTAGGGTGCATTTTAATTCCTGTGGTAGCTGTTCATTTGAACCTGAAATCATAAAAATTGGTCAGTCATCTTATAAGATGTATAGCAATAACAAAGTGAATTTTCAAGAGTCTGCGACAATTCTAAATGCCTGTGCGAAAAAAGTCTGGAAACTTATCATATACACCTCGTATATATATATATATATATATATATATATATATATATATATATATATATATATATATATATGTGTGTGTGTGTGTAGGGTGAATATCGGTATATAAACTATTGTGTATGGCATTATGAAAAGAATCCCTTTCTCTGTGTTGCATCATGGGAAAGGTCATCTAGTTAATGTGTTGATCTTATTTTCTTGACTGTATGAAATTAATTTTGTTATCAGTTAAATTTGTACTCTGTTATGTTACTCTAAATAAAAGATCATAACTTTCATCAAAATGCAGGCATGAAGACAAATTCTTACTCTGTCAACTAGAAATGCATGACTGCAAATACTTATGAAAAATATGAAAAAGAAAATTACCGAAAAAAACCAATAAACAAATAATGAATAAAAACATTAATAAGTAAAAAATAGGCATCTACAACAACAACAACAACTACTACTTCTAATACTTCTAATACTGATGATAATGTTTGGCCTAGTGTCAGTTGGCTAAAAAAAGAACTTGTCATCTCGTGGATTTCGCTACTATGGAACATGAAAGTGACGGTGATCCCAATAATAGCTGACACGTTAGATGAGTCCTCAAGGGAGTGGAAAAGAAAGTGGTGGAATAAGGAAAATTAGAGAGAGGGAATAGAGACAATACACATAACGGTATTGTTGAAATATGCTCGAATACTCAGAAGGGAACGGGTGACCTGAAGAGACCTTCTGTCACAAAACGCTCACTGAAAGCCCTGACTCTGACGTAAAAAATCGCAAGGCATGAAATAAATAAAACACAAAAAAACTAATTAATAAAACTTACGAGTAAATGAATTAACAAATTACCAAATTGATTATATTTGTACAAGTGGATTATCTAGATGGCTCTTCCCAGAATACACAACAAAGTAGACCCCTGTCCCAGAATTCCCAACAAAGTAGATTACTCTTCCCTGAATATCCCACACAACAAGAAATAAGATAATACCCCCGACATGGGAGCCACTTCGTCTGATGCTCACATAAGCGAGAAACGGACTGTCATATAGTGCCGTTGAATTAGGATTTACGATATCTTAACTTAGATATATTTGTTCTGTCACAGATAGTGAGCTCACTTTATTTATAAATATATCAAATTCGTCCCTTTGCTTAATGGCATTTCAGACTTCTTGGGGTATTCAGTGCCAAAGGCATAGTTGAAGAAGATCAGTAGTCATACTATTTACCCTTTAGCTGGACTGGGTTAAGAAGGTTCATGCCTTTTTCAAGGGTATCTGTCCGAAAGTAAATTTTATATTATGACTGGAGTTAGAAATCGCTTACTACGAGGCCGCACTTCAGCACTTAAGCCATCATGTTATGAGGCTTCAGTGTATATATATATATATATATATATATATATTGAGAGAGAGGGAGACACTGACTGAGAGAGACACAGACAGAGAGGAAATTAAAGTCAGGATGAAATGAGTTCGAATCTTTTGTTGAATTTAGTTGTTTTCGCCTTTTGCCTTTTGCGTTCCTATCACAAAAACCATGGGTTTTGTCATAGCAAATTGCGATGAAAAAATGGAGGAGAAGTGAGATAAAAATTTCTAAGTCACGATCAAATTTTGGTAGTTGATTGCTTGTTCTTATGTCTGTGTGCTGGCTATAGAAAGACAAGTGACATGTAATCTTGACTCATTTTATTGATTGTTTCGCCGCATACGATATATTCAAAGATTAAACACGTTTCGAGATCAAACCTTTTGATAATAAATTAATTATAATTTTTCCTGTACTGTAAAAATGTGTGAATAATCTACGATGAAATGAAAGTTTTTTGGGGCATACTGTGACAAAAAGCTTACTATATTTTAATTACCACGGAAATCTCGATATATCGAATCCATTGTGAACTGATAAGATGTATGTTGGAGCAATTAGAAGAATTGCTTTTAACGTCCTGGCATCATATCTTAGGGTTGTATAGTTTTTGACTGACTTAGAGCTGTCTAGAGATCTCATCAAAGATGAAAATCTCATTAAACAGGAGAACATGATCTTCTGGTTTCTCAGTATATATATATATATATATATATATATATATATATATATATATATTGTATTGTAATGGTTTATGGATATCAACTAACTCATTTGGTGAGTTAATTGTTGACCAAATTTTATGGTATTATTAAAATGTGTTCGTATCAATGATATAGGAATATATATATATATATATATATATATATATTACATGGTGGTATCAGTGACCTTGGTTTTCATGCTTTATGCATTCATTAGACACACACACACACACACACACACATACACACACACACCTATATATACACACACACACACACATATATATATACACCCATTCACAAATGCATACAGATGTAAATATTTTCGTGTGTGTTGCGAGATTCTAGCAGGCTCTCACACAGACGTATAATTGAAAACCAAATTTACACATACACAAACACACATACACTTATCCCACTCAGATACAAATAGACACACACACACACACATATACATATACACACACACACACACACATACATACATATATATATATATATATATTTATATCAGGTTGGAATAAAAGTCCGATTTTAGAATATATATTTTTATGGAAAAAAACCTATTCCATCTGACATATTTTTTTTGCCATACTTTCTACAGATTCCCAGTGTAATATGATTAAGTATGGTAATTATACTAGTTAATCGTTTTATTTTTAGTGATAAAGTTAAAAACTTTGAGTTTAACTTCTTAGTTGCTAGATCGAACGAAAGGTTCAGACGGATGCGTTCACATGTTGGCCCTGTCAAAAAAAAGGTTTGATTTGAAATCTGCTGCGGGCGACATATCAAAATAAACAATAGTATAGACCTTTTAGGATGAAATGTCATTGAAAATTTCATGATACGTGTTCTTATCCGATTAGTTAATAAAATAATGAGAATTAATATATTCAGAGTTATTTAGCAGTCAGTGAGTCACTTGGTGTGAGTCAGGGGGTCAGCAGTGGATGAATCAGTGGAGCAGTTTCAAGGTTCCAGTTGGGAGTTTAAAAGAGCTCAATTTATTCATAAATATATCAAACTATATATATATATATATAATTGTGGTTCCTTTGTTTAATGGCATTTCAGACATCTTGGGGTATTCAATGCCAAAGGCATAGTTGAAGAAGAACAACAGTCATACTATTTAACCGTTAGCTTCATTGGGTTAAGAGGGTTCATGCCTTTTTCAAGGGTATCTGTCCGAAAGTAAACTTTATATTATGACTGGAGTTGGATGAATCAGTTGAGCAGTTTCAATGTTCCAGTTGTGAGTTAAAACGGGTAGCCACCTTTGGGGTGAGAGCTTGGTCGTAGAAGAAATGAAATCAGTGTTTGCTCGTCTGTCATGAATTAAACCCTCTGCGTTTCTTAGAGACATCAGTAATACTTTATTCTATGTTTTTGACGACTGCTGAATAGAGATACAGACAGCAAATAAATTTTCGTAGCAAGAAACAACTGCGTCCGTCTTGTATTTGAGTAATGTGACGGCGTTTCATGTAACACCTTTTCATATTTAGTACCGTCGTGATAAACCATGAACTCATTTCCATCTACTCATATCCATATTTACCAACCCCTCCGCTCGGGCAGGATATGACACAAAGGCAATTTTTAAGCGGAGTTTAACAGGTTTGAATTCTGAGTTTTCCTTCTCCTAGACCAGTTGCCACCCCAAGGCTGAAGAACCCAGTCTGCCATACTTTTTACCCATAGCTGGAGAGAGAATAAAACGATTCATACCTTTCCCTAGGGTATTAGTTCTATGTGAAATGCAATCAGCCTCGTCCAGGATTTGAACTCGTATAGCCGTGTCTATTTCCTACGACAATAACTATTACACAACGGGCCCCTCAATCTACCCATATCTTTGGTAAAAATTTTTTTAGGTTTTGATGCAAGATTTGTGACCAACTTTTGTTCAACCTCTTCTCTTGTGATCAAACTTAGACTGTTTAAATGATTCTGTTATCCCGTTAAAAATTAATAATCAAAACTAGCAAGATCTGGTGCATATAGTCAATGATGTAATCATGCTCCTCTAAGATATCTTTTGTCAACTGAGCAGCGTGAAAATAGGCATTATTGTGATGGACGTTTTGTTGTTGTCAAACAATTTGTAATGGACAATTCTTTGAATATTCTTCCATACTTTCAAAATGTTGCATTTCACTTCTCGATGGTAGAGCAAGTTTGTTTCCCCAACTAATCCACTGACGAGGGCTTTTAGCATTAAGATAAATGGTCTACCAGTTAAAAGCCTGTTTAAAAATTGTTACCTTACGGTGTCGTGTGAGCAATGACTCTCAATAAGCGATGACACATTCATTTGAATGGTCAACTTAACATCAAAAGAAGAGGTAAATCAAATAAGGACCACATATTTGCATCAAAACCTAAAGAATTTTACAAATTTGTCATCTATAATCTTGTTGACAAATGAAATCAGGTTCGAGGATGCAATGAACTTTATGTTAATGAATGAATATTTCTATTGAAGGGGCGGAAGAAAAATATGGAATATTTAAAAAAATTTTTTTTTTAGTCTGAGTAGTGAAATTTTTGAAAAAGTAGTGATGAATCTAAATTTTCAGGAGTAGCTCTATTATCTAAAGATTTTCATTAAAATTCAGCCCAATATGAGTGTGCAAGGAAAGAAACGAGAAAAAATCTATGATTTGTTTAACGCCGAAACCGAACCAAAAAATATTTCTTAATGGCCTCCATCAAGCCCAGACCTTAAACCCATTGATTACATTATATGAAACGTTTTTGAAAACAAAACAAATGCAACTTCCCATCTAAATATTGGTTCGTTTAAGACTACTATTGAGGAGGAATGGAATGAAGAATTGATTTTAAAGGCATGCTTATCGTTTCGAAGTCATGTTGTTACAATAGTTAAGAAAATGGTGACCATAGTGTGTAAATGTTTAGTTCAGTGTTGATCATCATATTTTGTTGTTTATTTTTTTCATAATAAAAAGTGACAACACCCTAGCCTGGCCGGGCAACCCCACTATATCAGCTTTCTTACACCACTAATGACCATTAGATCAGATCGTTTCGGTTTCTCTTACCTCCGAACTGGGGCATTACACATTTCATTACGGATACGCAAAACACAACCGAGAGGATGGAAGAAAAGAACAAAGGAACAAACACGGACTTGTGTCAGCTCCAAGAGCAAGAAAGGGGGAGTCTGTGACACTGTATATTCTGTGAGCTAACAAGACCGTGTACTCGAACGAAATTCTCACACGCTACTAACAATCTTCTCGCGTTGGTTAACCCGGTATCTGTGGATCAACAGGTCTTAGCAGTCATCTTTCTGAT
>OY757922.1:8037323-8286353 GCA_963585895.1 Sepioteuthis lessoniana
TCCAAGCTGTGGTTGTGTCAATATTACTGTATGGATGCACCACAAATAATCTAACTTAAACGCATGGCGAAAAAGCTAGATGAGAACTACATAAGAATGCTACGTCCTGCTGGGAACCAATACTGAAAGCTGTATCACAGGAAACAGCCGGTGCTTAGCCACTTACCTCCCATCTCATAACTATTCTAGTAAGATGAACCAGACATGAAAGACACTGCTGGGAAGCAATGACAAACGAATTAGCCACATTCTTTTATAGACAACTACACATGGACGCGCCAGTGTTGGCCGACCAGGAATAATTTACATCAGCTCTGTGGGGGCACTAGATGTAGATTGATAAACCGGGAGAGAGAAAGAGAGAGAGAGAGAGAGAGAGATTCATGGGAATCGATGTTTCCAGCTTGACTTGCTGATGATATATATATCATCATCATGTCATGCCGCAAGCACGGATATCCTTGACTCTCTCTCTCTCGCCACTTCTCCCTATCGTTCATCGCCTCCGGCAGGTCTTCAGGGCTACATCCCGTATCCTAACATAGCTGCTGTATGTACGTTCGAGCTGGTCGTCCCGATTTTTCTCGGCCGTATGTGGGGGGGGGCATAGGAGTACATCACTTATGAGTTCGTCCCCGCTTCTCCAGCAGTGTCCTGATATGTCTGGTTCGTCTAAGTTAGATAGTTTTCGTGATGTGAGGCAGGTGGCCATAGAGTTGGTGCCTTGTGGGGTGTTGCCGCCAGGACTTGTTCAATATTGCTCGCAGCATTCTTGTGTAATTGCCGTCTAGCTTCTTCTCCAGCCGTTTAGTTAGCGTCCATGTAATGCATCCATACAGCAGTATTGATACGACCGCTGCCTGGAAGAAACTGCGTTTCATTTTATCGGTCAGGTCTGATTTCCATATGATCGATAGCCTATCGATGGCTGTCCATGCCTTCGTTAACCGTGTGTCGATGTTTTTTTTCGGTTGATGAGACACTGCTTCCTAGGTAGGTGAATTTGTCTACCAGTTTCAGAGAGCTTCCGTCTTGTGTGGAAATGTCACCTGTTTGATTATAGCACATATATTCAGTTTTGTGTGCATTAACATGGAGGCCAATGCCATCGGCGGCTCGTTCCAAACTATGCAGTAGTGTTTCGGCTTGGTTGGGTGTATTCGCTAGTATCGCTATGTCATCGGCGTAGTCGGCGTCGGTAATTGTTTTTGCGGAGTACCTTCTGCTTCTTTTCTTTGTCAACTCGAAGCCTTTTTTTTCTGATTTTATCAATCGATGTTCTAAGCACGTAGTCTAGACAGATGATAAAGAGGTATGGGGCTAGCGTGTCCCCTTGTAGTACTCCTGCTACAATGTCGAAGTATTCTGTGTCTCCATCTGCTGAACGTACTTTCACTTATATATATATATATATAACCCTCTAAAAGAATTAAATGAGGAATATTTAGATACTTAGCTTTTTAAAAAAATGCTTCTGGTCTACATCTTTTATGATGATGGTTGTGCCAAATTCTGAATTGTGACGAACAACATTGGACTGTGAGAAGCCAAGCTTGCCTTATACTTTCCGTAGTAGTTGTAATTTACGAAGCTCTTTGCTTCGATGTGGCACAAAGCCGAATGAATGAGGCGCCCAATGAGACTCGAACTCACTCTTGCAGGTTTGCTCGTCAAGCTTGCTAACCATTATACTACCCGAGGTGTCCAAATGTAATTTACGAAGCTCTTTGCTTCGGTGCGGCACAAGGCCGAATGAATGGGGCACCCAATGATACACGAACTCACTCTTGCAGGTTTGCTAGTCAAGCTTGCTAACCATTACACTGCCTGAGGTGCCCTACTCTCCGTAGTAGTTCTCCACATATTTGTCTCTATGCTTTGCGATACGACCTTAGAATACACAGTTTACTTGACCTTTGTTGATCGTCTAGCTTCTTGCAACATGAGTGATATTTATTTGTCAAACTGGTTTTTAACAACCTTTCACTCGACACTTTTTTTTTGTTGCTTCCGTGGTGTTTCGACGCCGTTCGAATTCGTATAGCATCAGCTTCCAAATTAGACAACGCAGCGTCTTCGAGTACCTACTGCAACTTGAACTACTTCCATCACGATGAAATACCCACCAGAATACCACCAGACAATTCGACAACATACTTTTCTGACAATGTAATGCCGTATATAATCAAAACCTGAGAGACAGATGGATAAAGGGATGCATCCTCCCCTTCTCTAAAAAGGGCGACCTCGGAGTAGTCAAGAACCTCCGAGGTATAAACTTTACATGCTGCATAGCGGCCAAGATATACAATACTCTACTAAGCAACCGCATAGAACCCAAAATTGAGAACCTATTTTGGAAGAACCAAAATGGCTTCTGGAGGAATAGATTTACGACGTCACACAAATTTTGACTATCCGTCGAATTCTTGAAGGTGTACGTGCAAAAAACCTAGAGGCAACAATATCATTTTTAGACTTCTCCCTGGCCTTTGACTCCATACACAGGAGAAAGATGGAGCAAATTCTACTCGCCTACGGCCCTCTAAAAGAAACTGTCGCAGCCATAATGATGCTGTATAGAAATCCAAAAGTTCGTTTCGCGGATGGAGACACGAACTACTTCGATATTGTAGCAGATGTACTGCAAGGAGACACATTAGCCCCATACCTCTTAATCATCTGTCTAGACTACGTGCTTAGAACATCTCTAGATAAAATCAAAGAAAACGGTAAAAGAAAAAGAAAAGCAACGGTACTCCGTAAAACAATTACCGACGCCGATAACATAGCGCTTCAGGCAAATGCACCTGCCTAAACCAAAGCCCTGCTACATAATCTGAAACAAGCCGCTGCAGACATAGGCCTCCATGTCAATGCATACAAGATGGAATATATGTGCTTTGATCAAACAGGTGACATCTCCACACTAAACGTTAGCTCTCTGAAACTCGTAGACAAGTTCACCTACCTAGGAAACAGGGTCTCATCAACCGAGGCTGATATCAACATTCGACTTGCAAAGTCATGGACTGCTATCGATAGTCTATCGGTCATATGGAAGTCATACCTGACCGGTAACATTAAATGCAGTTTCTTCCAAGCAGCGATCGTGTCGATACTGCTATATGGATGCACTCATGGACGATAACTAAACGTATGGAGAAAAACTTGACAGCAACAATACAAAAATGCCGCGAAAAATATTGAACAAGTCCTGGAGGCAGCACCTCACAAAGCAGCAGCTGTACGACCACCAACCACCCATCACGAAGACTATCAAAGTTAGATGAACTAAACATGTGGGACACTGCTGGAGAAGTAGGGACGAGCTCATAAGTGATGTACTCCATGGCCGAGCAAAGGCAGGACGACCAGCTTGAACCTACATACAGCAGCTCTGTGAAGATACGGGATGTATCCCTGATGACCTACCAGAAGCAATGTACGATAGGGAGGGGTGGCGAGAGAGAGTCAGGGATATCCGTGCTGATGGTGAAACATGATGATGATGATATATCAAATGGAATCAAATCTGCAGATAATATAAAATTAAATACACATATTAATTTGATTCAACCCTGACCTCCGCAAACAAATATGATCTTGGTTATTTTGGTTTGGTTCCTATGTTTAATGGCAAATCAACTTTCGTCTTATTCAATGCCAAAGCCATCTTTTAAAAGAACAATAGGGGTACAATTTAATCTATAGCTTAGGAGATAAGAAGATTATTTCCATTTCCTAGAGTATTTGTCCGAAATTAAATATAATACTGCGACTGGAGTTCGAACTCATTTATTGGGATTTGGCAGTCTAGCATGTTAGCCACTAAACCACGGGGACTCCTCTATTTTAAACGTGTTGCCATATTTGAAAACACTTTTCCTTTTCCATGAGGAAAATAATATTCATCCAGCTAGTATATATATATATATATATATGTGTGTGTGTGTGTGTGTGTATGTGTGTGTATGTGTGTGTGTAACTTTTTGTTCTCATATACGTATATAAGTTTTTGTAAATCTCAGTTCAGTCCGCTGATACGTTCAGTTTCTTTGTTGCCTTCATGGCCTTTGTGATTCACTTCCGTTTGTCTATAATCTACATCCGGTTTATGAGAAGCTATTTCAATTCATCCCCTCCTCTATATTTTCTTTCTTATCTCTAACTGATTTATCCAAACTTTGATTTTCTTTCATAAATTTTATTATCTTTTTTCCGTATCGTTCCTTTTGTTCTATATTATTTTCTTTTCGTCAAGGATTCGCCATCTTTTTTTTCGATACCGTCTTTGGTGTTTTTTCTTTTATTGGTTTTTCTTTTTGTCCGTTTTATCCCAATTTCTCAAGCTGTGCTTCTTTATTTCAAATCCTTCCTTATACTTTTTAAAGGTTTTTTTCTCGTTCTTTATTTTTTAAATATATTTTTAGATATTTCCTTAGTTTTTATTTCTGTGTTACCGCTATTTTTAATATATTTATTCTTTCTTTTTCTTCTTTACGTCTCCTTCTTTCAGTGTTTCTTTTATCGTCGTTTTGTTTCTCTTTCTTTCATTGTTTTTTTTTTTATACATTTCTAACTTTATATTTTGGAATTATTTTTTTCGGAATTTCTCTTCTTTCTCCAATAAATATTTTCGTCGTTTTTCCTTGAGTTTCCTTCCCCGCCATCGTTTGTTTCATTTATGAATAACTTTTATGTCTTTCTGTATTTTTGTTTTACTTCATTTTTCTTCCCTTCATTTCTCTCTCTATCATATTTCTGTATATATTCTTGGCCCTATTTTTACATTTTCTTTATTTTTAGTGCATTTCTTCTTTTTTTTCCTCTGTGTCTCTGGTTTATAGTCTCTTTTCATTGATTTTTTCATTTCTTTCTCCTTCCTTCTTCCTCCCTATTATATTTCATCATTTTTTGTTTGTTTTTTTCCTTTCATTTTCTTTGATCACAATTTCAGACTTTTCTTTCTCCATTAAAATTATTTTTAGTTTTCTTTTGGTTTTCCTTCTCTCTCTCTTCCTTTCTTTCATTCATGAATAATTTCTTTCTGTCTTTCTTTCTTTTACTGGTCTGTATTTTATGCATTTGTCTTTGATTTTAAAAAAATGCATGTAGATTTGAAAAGAGAGTCATTACAGATGGAAAAAGGAACCTCTCTCTATTTCTTTCTCTCTCTCTTTCTCTCTCTCTCCATTCTAACTCTTTTTTTTCATTCACCTCAATCCTGATCTCACATTTACATTAGACTTCTTTTCCAAATTTCTACCTTTCTTCTTTATTTCTGGAAAAGTTCCTTCAGTTACCGTTATTAAGACGGCCTATCACGGAATAGACGCTAGATTAAGAGAAATTTACTTTTTATACCATTTTCCCTTTGTGTTTGGTTCTTTCTCTCGTCTTTATTCGAAACTGTTTTTCCAATACTATTCTATTTTCCCGCCATATTTCTATCAGCTACCCATAACCCTTCCGATTTCCTCCATTTTCTCTTTACACCTCGACGCCCCTTCATTTTCTCCTCATTTTCTCCTTCATTTTTTTTTATCTAATCATAACACAGAGGTGAGGGGGGGCGAACGAATTATCTCCGAAGAATGGCGGAAGAGAATCGGTAAATTGAATGATAGAGAAGATGGCGACAGAATTAAAAATAGAAGATGTTTTAGAGATTGTGTTTGGAGGTTGCGCCATCTAGCGGTTAAAGTTCAATAGATTTATTTTTATAGTAATCTTCAATACAAAGTCACAGCAACCAATTGTCGAAGTGCTTAAAACCTGTTTCTTCGGGCAACGAGGGCTTTCGGTGTTTTTCGCGCAAGTAACGAAGAAAGAGAAGAGAAAAAGGCTAAATCAATAAGACTTGCAAATGAAAAATAAATATACGCAGTTGAATAATCTATATAAAAAGCAATATTGGATTGTTGAAATGGAAATATTTTGAATACAATGTGATTATTCTTAGAAAAGTTACTGAATATACCATTACTAACCTGATAGTAAACTCTAACTTGTATCTATTTATTTGCCAATTCATATCTATTATCCTTTTCATATGTATGTATGTATATATGTATGAGTGTTTCACCCGTTTCATATCACTTTATCTATAAGCCAATTCATATCCATATTTACCCAACACCTCCACTCGGACAGGATATGACAAAGGTCAATATATAAGCGGAGTTTAACAGGTTTGAATTCAGAGTTTTCCTTCTTCTAGACTAGTTGCCTCACCATGGGTGAAGAACCCAGTCTCCCCTACTATCAACCCTTAACTGGAATAATTGGATTCATTTCTTTCCTAATAGTATCAATGAAATGCAATCAGTCTCGTCGAGGTTTTGAACTCGTGTCGTCGTGTCCATGTCCTACGACGATAACCATTACACAATGGGCACCAATTCATATCTATAATCCTTTTCATATTTTTTATGCATGTATGTATGTATGTATCACCAGTTTCATATCCCTCTATCTATCTATCTATCTATCAGCCAGTCCATACCTATATACCTTTTCATTTGCATGTATGTATGTACGTATGTATGTATCACCCTTTTCATATGCCTTTATCTATCAGCCAATTTATATCTATTATTCTTTTCATATATATATATATATATATATATATATATATATATATATATATATATATATATATATATATATATATATATATATATATATATATATATATATATATATATATATATATATATATATATATATATAAACCAACCCCTCCGTATGGGCAGGATGTGACAAAAGGTCAATTTTTCAGCAGAGTTTAAAGGGTTGGAATTAAGCGTTTTCCTTTTCCTCGTCGAGTTGCCAAAACAAGCCTGAAAAAAATCAGTCTGTTGTACTATTTATCAATAGATGGATTGAGAATAATCCGATTCATGTCTTTCCCAAGGCTATTGAGAGATATGAAATCAGCTTCGTTCAGAATTTGAACTTACTTCGCCATGTCCATTCCCAACGCCGATAGCCATTACACCACGGGCCTCTATGTATATAAATGTGTATGTTCTTTTGATATATTCACTTTCGTATTAATACAATTGGGAATGATACGAAACCCCTTATTCCTCCGGCAATGGGTTAAATAGTATCAGTACTGTTTACCACAAGGATGGTTTTGGCATAAAATAACCTACCAATATTGATATGACATTAAAACATCTCTTTCTTTCTTTCTTTCTTTCTTTCTTTCTTTCTTTCTCTCTCTCTCCCACTCAGTCACTCACTCACTCTCGATCTATACATCTTTTTAAGTCTAGTAAATTCGTATGTTCTTTTTAAATATATTTTTTTAAAAACGAAACTTTTCTCCTCTCTAATTTCATATGAAGATAATCTTAAAGATAAATAACACAAAATATTCTGATATAATTGTCAGGTGTTCGACAACGGATAAAGGAACCTAATCATGTTTTTTTTTATTAACATTTAGTTCAAGTGTGAATACATCCTTTAATAAGCCCAAATGTATACTTCTTCTTTATCTCTGTGTTTCTTGTGTTCTATCAATAAAAAAGAAAGAAGAAATCCAAAATATTTGGCTGCCACATCAAAAGGTTAAAAGATGAGAAAGATCTTTCTTTCTCGATTTGTTATTCTTTTCAATGCAGCAAGCATCAAATGATGTGGCAGACTCCCAACCATAAAGCAAACACCGGCTGTTTGATAGATTTGAATGTTCAGAAATGAACCTAAAAATACGGGTTTAAAGACCATTGATTTTTCGAAAGGATTACTAAGTTTCAAGGTTGTCTTAAGATAAGTATACTCAAAAGATATACACTCTTGTACATGTGAGGTGATTAATGCTTTTTATTGTGTAAGGAGTTAAATTGTAAAAGAGTCATGCTGTCTCTTGCTTCCAAACAAAACACGGAAGCAGTGAATTGTTGCTTTTATCCGGGTGATGGAAAAGTTAAAAAACAGGTATTTGAGTTTTAAATTCCAACTTTTATTTCTTTGTGCCGTCTTTCTTTTTTTCTGGCCAAACTTGAATTGTAGGCATTTGCCTTCACGTCATTTCAAACGCTTTTTCAAAATCATATTACTCTCTTGCATTCCTACAGTAGTGTAATTACTGAACTTCTTCCAACCTAACTGTCTCACATAGCGTCTGAATCTTAACATTTGAAAAACAACTGAATAAAAAAGAAGTTAACTATTTTCATCTCATCTATAAAGCGAAATATATCGACCAACCGTTGTCCTGCTTTTTACAAAACTTATGAATTTTTTTCTCTCAACCCCTGCTTCTAATACGGCATCCATGGCTTCTTAACAGGTGTTAAGCTTGGGGGCAGTCATCCGTTGTAAATCTTTGTACTCTACAGCACATCAAATCACATTACCAGAGGGAGGATTTAAATCAGAAAATTAGGAAAAGACCCAAACGGTTTGACTCTTTAAAGGATAACACAGTTTGTAATACACTAGCTTAGCTGGGGGACGGAGTGCCTAGGATGAACTTAGCAGATTTTATGCGGTTGCAAGATAACATCAACAAAGTGGTTTCACAGGACAGAGAGAAATAAATGATGATGGCGAGCATGTAATTTATTGCCTGTGAATAGAATGACAGCTATTTCTGTAAGCAGTAAAGATCGACAAATTACTGGGATAAAAAACGGAAGTATGTAAGTTCCGATAACCAGCTAAAAACAGAAAATACGTGAGGCGAAAAGGATGTTCATATTTCCGCATGGCACTTGAAAATACAATATAAGGTCTGTAGTTTTGGACAGAAGGCAGAGATCCGCTGGTCGCTCAAGCGAAGGGGAGAGACCTACTGGTCTATCAAACTAAGGGGGAGATCCGCTAGTCACTCAAGCAAACCTGTCAGCTCCTCGTGTGTTCTCCAGCCGTCGCACTACTTCACAAAAAGGGTCCATGCCACAGAAGAGAGATATGTGTGAATTCTCTCTAACTGTATTACTGCTTAACAGAAACGTTGCCGTCGAAGGATTAAAATATAAATTATGTTTTTATATATCTACGAGTTCTTCGTTGTTTGTCTAGCGGTACGATGTGCGACAAGTTACCTTTAACTTCATAACTGTTCATTTTCTGTTGACCCTCAAAGAACTGTGGCAAAAATAGATGACCTTCTGTTCTGTATCCTTTCATCTTTCGAAAAAATCTGAGTAAGCTCAACTTTTTTCTGTTACCATCGGTAACGTATCGTTTTAGTTAATCTCCTTCAGAGTCTAAAATCCCTTAATTTCGCAGGGCAATTTCTACTTTGGAAAAAAGTACTGGTAATATGGAATCTAAGAAGCTAGTCTAGATACACAGAAAATATCTAGTTCATTGAAAAGATGTCAGAAGAATAATAATTAAATAATTAGTCTACCAGAAAAATGTCATTATCTACCCGTTCACAAATTGTTAAATCCTTTCTAAGCATGTTTCAATATAATGCCCATTCTATTCACCAACGATAGTCAACGGCTATCCAGTATAAATGTTGTTTAATTGCTTGTATATTTTGAAAAAAGCTGTAGTATATCAAACCACTAAATTTTTCCCTATTGCACACACATTTTATGGATTATTAGTGCATTTGAGATTATGTTCCTTCATCTTCGCCCTATCATGCCATTGTTTACATTTCCGATTATTGAAATCTTTTTCTTGTAAATCAATGCGAAAATTTAATTCAGTTGGGCAAGATTAGTGAACACCATCATGTTTTATTCAACTCAAATATAACACGTTTATCGAGGTTTATGCAGTTCATCATTATTTAAGAAATTGCGCTGGTTTCACATTGAAACTTAATGGCATGTCAACCCATCTAGAGTTATTCCATGCATTGAGGTTAGATAGTCACATACATTGTACATTTACATTTCAATAAGTTTCCCGACTTTTTTGTACAAGCATTTAAAATTGTTGTAGACCCTTGAAAATTCCGTATGTTATTGCTATACACCCATAGTGTCTATGTATATATACATACATATTTATATAGTATTTGTGTATATATATATATACATATGTATATAGTGTCTGTGTATACATATATATATACATATGTATATAGTGTCTGTGTATATATATACCTATGTATATAGTGCCTGCGTATATATATACATAAGTATATAGTGTCTGTGTATATGTATACATATGTATATAGTTTGTGTATATATATATATATATATATATTGTGTTTGTGTGTGTGTGTGTGTGTATATACGTGGAACATTCAATATATTTCCAGACCTTTTTGTACAGGCATTTAAAATTGTCATAGACTCTTGAAAATTCAGTATCTTATTGCTATACATCATATGAGATGACTGACCAATTTTTATGATTTCAGGTTCAAACGAACAGCTACAGCAGAAATTGGAATACACCCTACTGAAACCTGATTGTCCCAGGTGGTGAATTTCAAAAATGCAATCTGGACGTTAGAAGAATGATATACAATAAAATTCTGTTTTGTACGTGGGAGAAATGCCATGCGATGAAAGCTGGATCTACTGCGATGACCCAGAGACCAAGAGACAGAGTTCCCAGTGGAAGCATTCTGACTCTCCCAGACCCAAGAAGGCCAGACAGAGCAAATCCACCCACAAACTTTTGATGATCCCTTTTTTGACAGCACTGGCATGATCTACATTCACTGGGTTCCCACTGGACAGACAGTCAACAAGGAATACTATGTTGAGGTTTTAAGAGAGTTCAGGAAGACATTCCGTCGGAAGAAGCCAGCATTCTTCAAATCGGGTCAGTGGCATTTCCACCACGACAATGCACCAGTCCACAACCCCAACCTTGTCATAGACTATTTGAGCAAGATGGGTATCAAGACAGTTCCTCAGCCTCCCTCTAGTCCAGACCTTGCTCCGTGTGACTTCTGGTTTTCCAGAAGTTGTTGTAACGGTAATACAAGTGCATTGCAGCCGGAGGATATTACTTCGAAGGCGACTAGAGTTTCATGTGTGTACTATCAATAAAAGTGCCCATACGAAAAAAGTCTGGAAACTTATTTAATGATCCTCGTACGTCTACATTTTTTGGAGTTATTTCTGAAGAATTAGTTTTTCACAAAATGGTTTTATCGAATACGAAGAATTTTTAAATTGACGTATTTAAGAGTTAAGTGGGACTACAATTCAAGATCACAACTGATCTGGGAATAATGGCAATGAAAAGATACTCCACACTTCGATATCTCTAGAAGTGGGGCCTCAGCACCGGATGCCGTTAAGTATCATAATACGGATACATGTTTTTTTGGGAGCTCTTACCCTTCCCAGTGCGATATTTAAGTGTATCCTTAACTCCACTGACAGGATGGTATATATAACACATCCAATATTCGATTATGTCAACAGAAGTAAAATACATCTGCAACGAGATATGCTTACACGTGGACGACTAGGCACAAAAATTAGTCTTTATCATTTTCACAAATGCACACAACTTTCTAAAAGCCCTGTTTAATACTAGTTTTCATATGAGGTTTTTGAATTTTTGATCTTCTTTTATCCTGTATTAAATATTTCGCTTGACATCCTAAACAAGTGTTTTGATTTAAGACATTAAAATCAAAATAACCTTATTCATTCACTCACAGAACTGTTCTAAAAACTTGGAATTTCTAATAATTGCAGCATCTTTATGACACAGTTTCAGTTTCCTATTTTTCTTAAAAATCAACTCAGACATAGATATCTTTTCCTTGCTGGAATATTCAAGAAATGACATTGAATCAACATAGAATACAAATTAAATCTATACTAACCTATTTGATTAAAACAAAACACCTTACATCAAAAGAAAGAAGGTCATCTCATACCGGCAATTACCTAATTTATTCAGTATTTACTCTATGAATATAATTTTTCTCTCTGTTCAAATGAACGTGGCATATATATATATATATATATATATATATATATATATATATATATATATATAAATTCTCTCTATATATATATGCATGTATATATATATATATATATATATATATATATATATATTCACGTATATACATTATTGCAATTTACTCTAAAAACGAATACAGCCTGGTTAATTTTTATACACACCCAATATATATATATATATATATATATATACACACACACACACACACACACACATATATATATATATATATATATATATATATATAGAGAGAGAGAGAGAGAAAGGTAAAGTCGCTGAGAAAATATCTTTGCTTTTGACTGGTGTGAGCGAAGACAGTTCAAGTTTTGTTTGTTCTTTTTTTTGTTTTGTTTTTTTCATTCACATCGACAAAATATTTTAACCCTTGTCGTGCAGAAACAACAAAACGAGTTAGTAAAAGTGGAGAGAGAACGACGAGATTAGGAAAGAAAAAGTCAGACACTTGGTCACCAAAAAATTAGTCAATTACAAGTCTCACTCTTATTGACTAACTGGCATGAATTCTTTTCCTCTTACACTATCAGTGGATAAAATAAAACTGCTAAATGGGCTCTCTATCTTTAGCAATTTCTAACGCAGAATAAAGCGTACTATGCTGCTATAGTGACCTCCCACCTCCAATAAAACTGATACTTGGCAATGAGGCCGAAACCAGGCATTGGTCAACGGATCATTCTCAGGGGGTACAAGAAACGGTAACTTGCAAGAGATGGTGATATTTAAAATTTTTTTTTTGTTTTTATGGCATGTCAACCATTTTAGATTACTTAATGCCAAATCCACATTATGTATACATATGTAGGACTTTACACTCCTATAATTTAATTTGGGCGGTATGCCACTTGTTCCCACGACAAAGATGGCGGACGCACACATATTCAGTCTCGGGAAACCATTGGCCAGGAGAATCACGTGACCTGCTTAAAACTACGTCCGCGCGTAAATTTCGTCCTGCGTTTGGAGCCACTTGCAAGACGCGTATTTTCTATAAACACGTCGTCTTCAAACACTCTTCCTATCTTTTACATTTCTTCACAGAGGCAACACAATCCCTCCAGTGTGACTCAACAGACGTCAAATAGCAACAACATGGATGGGCTTCGCAGACATTAATTTTTTCAATATACATTGACTATGAGACTTTTTTTCAGTCTCAGAGAAACCGACTGTTTCCAACCACAAAAAGAAAGACATTTTAAATATGTAATCCTTTTGTAATTTAGTTGTGTTAGTCACACACACACACACACACACACTCGCACATATACACACACGATTATTTTATTAATAGAATTAGCGATATTTTTAATGTATCAATGTTTGTTTTATAATGTATAAATTTGTTTTGTTCGTCGCCTTGTTTTAAATGTTCCTTTTTTCCGCGCCATTTCATATCGTTTACTCATTGGCTTCCTTCATTTACTACTTTTTTCCATGTGCCTTATTCCAAGCAAAACTTATATAAATCTTATTTAACCTCAAATTTTTGGGGACTAAGCATATCTACCATAAATATATGTCCCCCTACACATATTAGATATCTATAATTTGTAAACACATTTTGTTGATAAAGTTGTAAAACAAGACTAAGCTCATTCATTTGCACACCGTTAAATGCTTTCAAATATTGCTGTGTATCACTAACGATTCATTTAAATATCAGTCATTTGTTTACACACAGTTAAGTGATCAAGCAGTTCTCTTTCAAACAATTCAATTTAGAACGAGCTAAGAAAGTTAAATAGTTCCGAGTATTGCTCCGTATCACTAACAATTCAATTAAACATGAGTCATTTGTTAGCACATGGGTAAATGATCAAACGATTCCATTTAGCAAAATTCATTTGTTTCCACACAGTTTTTATATCAAGCAGTTCTATTTGACCTATCGAGAGGTTCCTATCAGGTGCTATCACGCCGGGCCAGAATGGACCTGGAAGCGATGGCAATGAAGGGCTACTCTGAATTACCTAAAGATCCAGCATTACTAGAACCTCACCATCAGATTGTTTGTTGGGGTGGGTTTTACTCCTCCGCAAAGACGCAGTCGGTGTATTCTAGAGCCCCACCAGCCAATTGGGTTATTAAAACGTATCACTCAGACAGTTAGCAACTGGCAGAGAATGAGGAACGAATTAAATATTGGGGTAAGCGGAAGCATCCCCTTTTCATTGTGGTGGACTACGACTTAGCACTTCCTAAATGATATGGATGCACTACATGGACTCTAACTAAACGCCTAGAGAAAAAGCTTGACGGCAACTACACAAGAATGCTGCTAGCAATATTGAACACGTCCTGGAGGCAACACCTCACAAAGCAGCAGCTATACGGCCACCTACCACCCATCACGAAAACTATCCAAGTTAGACGAACCAGACATGCAGGACACTGCTGAAGTAGGGACGAGCTCATCAGTGATGTACACCTATGAACCCTTTCACATGGCCGTGGAAAAGCAGGGCGGCCAGCTCGAGCCAACATACAGCAGCTCTGTGAGGATCTGGAGCTTAGCCCTGAGGACCTACCGGAATTAATGAACGATAGGGAGGGGTGGCGAGAGAAGGTCAGGGATATCCGTGCTGATGGCATCACCAGATGATGATGATGATGACATGGAATGAAAAAATGGCTACTTCACGTCTTCCGGATTTGAGACTGGTCAGTAAAGATATTAAAAAAATATTGATAAAGTGACCTCGTTTAACTGACTTTTCCTGATGTGAATTGGCCAGCCGGCTGGGGCTGTAAAATGCACAATCTGTATCACTGTAGCGGGTTAAGCCCACTCCTAAAAAGCAAGTACCTGATATGGTCAAATAGAACTGTTTGATAATGAAACTAAGCGCTAACAAATAATTGATACAAAATTGAATTGTTAGAAATAGAAATTTTTTACCATTAACCGTGTATAAAAAATTGGCTTATGTTAAATTGAATTGTTAGTTACACATAGCAATACTGGGAACCATTTAACTTTGCTGATATATGCTAAATTGAATTGTTTGAAATAGAACTGTTGCGACATTTAACTGTGTGTATGTACAAACTGTGTTTACAAATCATATATTCATTTTATACGTAAAAAAAGGTTTAGCATTAAATTACTAACCATGGTTAATAACCAAACCAAACCTGATGTGAATTTTTCGTCATGTCTAGATCTCGTTTATGTCTACTGAAACTTTTGTCGCGATTCAGCAATTCAGCATTCCCGGGGTCATACAGTAGGGTCAAGTTTGCTGGGGACAATACAGATAGGGTCAAGTTTGCTGGGGACAATACAGATAGGGTCAAGTTTTCTAGGGACAATACAGATAGGGTCAAGTTTGCTGGGGACAATACAGATAGGGTCAAGTTTGCTGGGGACAATACAGATAGGGTCAAGTTTTCTAGGGACAATACAGATAGGGTCAAGTTTGCTGGGGACAATACAGATAGGGACAAGTTTTCTAGGGACAATACAGATAGGGTCAAGTTTGCTGGGGACAATGCAGATAGGGTCAAGTTTGCTGGGGACAATACAGATAGGGTCAAGTTTGCAGGGGACAATACAGATAGGGTCAAGTTTTCTAGGGACAATACAGATAGGGTCAAGTTTGCTGGGGACAATGCAGATAGGGTCAAGTTTGCTGGGGACAATACAGACAGGGTCAAGTTTGCAGGGGACAATACAGATAGGGTCAAGTTTGCTGGGGACAATACAGATAGGGTCAAGTTTGCTGGGGACAATACAGACAGGGTCAAGTTTGCAGGGGACAATACAGATAGGGTCAAGTTTGGCGATGACGGTAATATCCTAATTAAACAACAATCAAAATAAAACAAAATAAAATACATCACGGACAATAGATCCAAGTTAGAAAAAAAGTCAGATTATGATGATAATTTATATATCAGTTATAAATATTTCAATATAATGCAAATAGGTGGATATAAACATTCAAGATAAAGGATTTTTATTTATAATTTTCTGGGGGGCCAGACCATTGTCTGCAATTTGCAAATGCATCAATCGATGTGTTGGCGTAAAGAACCGACCCGGAAACGGAAAAACCTGTGAGAAGAAAGAAAATATAGACAATTCATCAAAACCTTACGAAATGATGGATTTTTCTTTCTTTCCAGGCAAAAATTGATAAGTTTGTTTCTTGAAAGTACATTGGATTTTTAATATAATTTAATCTTATGTATTTTACTTCATTTTTTAATGTATTTCTCTCTTTGATTTTTCTTAAATATCTATTTTCATTTTGTTTTTTTTTCCCTTTTTCCTCGTCTTTCTATTATTTATTATATTTCCCTCTTTTTGTAAGCAATATTTTTTTTCAAAATCTCTTGAATTAATATGGAAACAACATTTTGACTCTATTTTAAACGAATTAAAACGAGCATTGCCTTCTTTAATTTGCTTTAATTTCTCTAAATTTTCACACGTAGAAAGGTTTTTTAAATCCTAATTGGGTGGACAAATAATTTTCAGAAAATGTACAAAGAAGTTAATTCATTATACGTGGTGCCTTCAATAAGTTTCCAGACTTTTTTTGTACAGGCATTTAAAATTGACGTAGACTCTTGAAAATTCGCTATGTTATTACTATACATCTTATGAGATGACTGACCAGTTTTTAGGATTTCAGGTTCAAATCAACAGCTACTGCAGCAATTGGAATACATGCTACTAAAGCCTGATTGTCACAGCGGGTGAATTTCAAAAATGCAATCTGGACGTGAGGACACTTTAGAAGAACGATATGCAATAAAATTATGTTTTAAACTTGAAAAAAATGCCAGGGAAACGTATGAAATGCTTCGGAATGCTTTTAGACCATTTTGGATGAATCGAGCATCAGTTTTTGAGTTGCATAAGAGAGTCAAGGAAGGGATGATGAGAGGTGTGGGAGGAGTTGATTGGTCAAAGTGTTAGGGTTAGGGTTACTATGTTGAGGTTTTAAGGGAGTTCAGGAAGAGATTCCTTGGGAAGAGGCCAGCACTCTTCAAATCGGGTCAGTGGCATTTCCACAAGGACAATGCACCAGTCTACAATTCCATCATTGTCACAGACTATTTGACCAAGATAGGTATCAAGACACTTCCACACCTAGAGTCCAGACCTTGATCCCTGTGTCTTTTGGTTATTCTTTAAGCTCAGAGGCTATCGTTATGAGACAATTGAGGAGATGAATGAAGCTGTGACGAAGGTCATTGACACGCTCACACAAGAGGACTTCCCTGGGGCCTTCCAGAAGTTGTTGAAAGTATAACAAGTGCATTGCAGCCAGAGGAGATTACTTCGAAGGGGACTAAAGTTTCCTGTGTGTACTGTCAATAAAAGAGCCCATACGAACAAAGTCTGGAAATTTATTTCATGACCCTCGTATATTTAAAATCAAATCAACAAACAAACAAAACGTGATAATTTGATACGCAATTGTATGTCATCATACACTGGCATGCAAACCATAAACTACTCACAAATACTCAGATTTGGCAAAACAACCTTTGCACAATCCTGCACGATAGTGAGGACTCCTAACCATGTTTCAATACATCAATATTGAATTAGTCAACGAGCGGCAAATAGGAAAATGTCTTATATTGAGCGAATGCAAAACACCAAAAACGATGTTCTGCCACAAATATCTTGTTATGCTTTCAAAAGGTTTAAATATGAAACATGGATAAATGAAAAGGAATTGTTTTTCGTGTCTTTTTTTTACTTTAAAATGTTAACATTTACACCATACTATTTGACTGTTATGGAATGTTCACATAGATAGATAGGAACTAAATCATATATATATATATATATATTGTCATCCACAGACAGACTGTTTCGTTCTATCAGAACTCTTCAGTGTGGCTAGACCCGCAGGACGCTCGAAGCCGGGATCGAAACCCGTCTAACTTTACGATAGATTAAGGTTTCAGACCACACGGCTACAAGCGGACTATGTTGGCTAAGGGAATTTTAAGGTATTTTATTTTTAGCAACAGCAGCAGCAGCCTTTGTTTACATTTTTTAATACCCTATCGGCTACCAGAGTGCTCAATTCTTACGAAGAGCTTTGCATTACGCTAGGGGCGGCCGACAATTCCTTTGCCAGAGTGCTCAACCCCCATGGGGGAGATATATATATATATATATATATATATATAGAGAGAGAGAGATGATACGGCTATTTTAAAATACATTTTTGAACGCTAATCATATCACACAAATTTGAAACAGAACACGACCTACGGAAATAAAACGTTTTAAAACTTTCTCATCTTTTTCGCTTCGTTTATTTATTCTCACTCTTTTTTCATGGTGAATATATACGTAGCAAGTTCTTATTAAGGCAAGTTTTATTAAAATCAATGAAACATTATTTATTATTTTAATTGCAATTTCTCAAGTCTTCTTGTTATTTTTCTTGTGTCGGGATCCAGATCATAAAGGAATTGTCCAATAACTTCTGCCCTCGCGCTTATTTTGTATTACGGTTATTTGATCTAGGAATTCCATAATCCCTTTTATTTTAATTTTAAGTCAATGATTTCGGTTTCGTTTGGTGTAAGTGGTGATTCTATTAGATGTTTCTGGAACATTTTGGTGGTGTTTTCCATTTGTGCTCACGGGTCATATATTTTTAAGAGTGTATATTTAGGCAGGAAGTTTTTATTAAGACGAGTTTTATTAAAGTTTTATATATATATATATATATATATATATATCCAAGAACTAACGTTCCCATTTCTTAACGGTGCTTTACCAAATGTGATACGGAGCTCATGATGTAGTTTGGAACACATTCAGTTTAATAAGGATATGATTTTATTTCCCAAACGGTGTTTCCCACAAAAATAACGTCTCCCCCAAGAGGCTGTAAAGCATTACCAACATGGAGAACAGCAGAAATTAATGTCTTACTTAAAAGACACTAACAGATTTTGGTGGTCAAAATACGAATAAGTGTCCATCATTTTCCATGAAATATTTCAACTTATTAACAAATGCAGAAAAATCAGCATATTCTTATCAATATAGACTTTTGAGAATATAAATCATTTAAACATAATACAAAAAGCTTCTACGTATTTGGCAACGCCAAGTCGCTCCTCTAGTGTTTGTGTGTGTATATATGTATATTCATATATATATATATATTTATTTATATATATTAATATAAATATAAATATATATATATATATATATGTGTGTGTGTGTATGTGAATGAATCTATATATATATATATATATATGCTTGTGTGTGTGTGTGTGTGTGTGTGTGTGTGTGTGTGTGTGTGTGTGTGTGTGTGTGTGTGTGTGGTTGTGTATCTAGCTGTCTGTCGGTCTGCCTATATGTGTCGTTATCAGCTGATAACGTAGGAGTCTCCGAAGTCGGCTTGAGAGGACAATTTTTTCTCTCAGACAGTGCCCATTTGTTCTTAAAAGCATTTGTCATTGGAAGACAAATGCTATTTGGGAAGGAAATAAAAAAAAAGAAGAATTTAAAAAAAGAAAAGAATTATACCTTCTTCAAAAAAAAATTAACCATCTTAACCTTTTTGTTCAAAGATGGATAAATGTGAATTCTTTCCAATATATAAACGGATACAGGGATGTTAAAAAATGCAAAATTTTTGTCAATTCAGTTAAATTTATCGTCACATAGACAAACGCATTTTTATATATCTTGATATATTCCTAAACGGGCACACATATTTATGGACATGAAGGACACTTTCTCTTTCTTCGTCTGTCTATCTGAGAATATGAAAATGTTTTGTAAGAAACGAAAAACTATCATCATCATCATCATCGTCATGTCGTGCCACCAGGACGGATATCCCTGACCTAGGAATTCCATAATCCCTTTTATTTTAATTTTAAGTCAATGATTTCAGTTTCGTTTGGTGTAAGTGGTCGTTCTATGAAATGTTTCTGGAACATTTTGGTGGTATTTTCCATTTGTGCTCACGGGTCATATATTTTTAAGAGTGTATATTTAGGCAGGAAGTTTTTATTAAGACGAGTTTTTTTAAAGTTTTAAAGTAGAATTTACTATCATCATCATCATCATCCTGTCGAGCCGCCAGGACGGATATTCCTGACCCTCTCTCACCACTTCTCCCTATCGTTCATCGGCTCTGGTGGGTCTTCAGGGCTACATCCTGTATCCTCACAGAGCTGTTGTATGTAGGTTCGAGCTAGCTGTCCTGCTTTTGCTCGGTCATATGTGGGGGGGCCATAGAAGTAGATCCCTTATGAGCTCATCCCTGCTTTTCCAGCTGTGTCCTTCATGTCTGGTTCGTCTAACTTGGATAGTTATCGTGATGGGAGGTAGGTGGCCGTACAGTTGTTGCTTTGTGGGGTGTTGCCTCTAGCACTTGTTCAGTATTGCTCGCAGCATTCTTATGTAATTGCCGTCTAGCTTTTACTCCAGCCGTTTTGTCAGCGTCCAAGTAGTGCATCCATATAGCAGTATCGATACGACCACTGCTTGGAAGAAACTGCGTTTCTACTATACTTTAGATAAATAACTTTATTTTTGTAGAATTCTGAATATACGAAAACTTTGGAATTGATTCGTTGCTATTTCATATAAACTCAACCTTGCTCACTCGATCATTAGGAAATAGGGTTTTGAGTTATATAAACAAAACAACTTTTCATTATCTATGACCTCTTACATTTACGTATGCGATATTGTAAGACTACGTGCCATCTATACAAGACATATCGAATAAAAGAGAATCATCTTTAATATCCGACGCCTGAAGCACGATGAGGATATTGAACTAATTTTGAAGCCATAAATCTGTAAACTGACAGAGGCTATTTGTAGTAAAACTGACTTCATGCCGAATCTTACTCTGGCAAGAAGGGGGCTGATAAATATACGTCTATGCATACAATTGTTTTTACCAACCCTCTATTCGGGCCGGATATGACACAAGGTCAATTTTTTTAAGCGGAGTTTAACAGGTTTGAATGTAGAGTTTTCCTTCTAGACTAGTTGCCTCACCACGGCTGAAGAACCTAGTCTGTCCTACTATTTACCCATAGCTGGAGGGAGAATAATTGGATTCATATCTTTTCCAAGGGTATTAGTGCTATGTGAAATACAATCAGTCTTGTCCATGATTTGAACTCGTGTCGCCGTGTCCATTTCCTACGACGATAACCATTATACAACAGGCACCTCCATTTACACCACGGGTACCTCTATGCAGACATTATCCGTTTAGCATGTTAGTTGTTTAGAAGTACAAGTATATTCCTTTGGATGATAAGTTTATGAAAAATATAGATGAACTAGGGATATTTTGTTATCAAACATTATATATATATATATATATATATATATATATATATCATAAATTCGCGCTACTAGCACAGAAATCGCGGACTCTCTTTCTCCATTTGTCATCCATTGCTATCGACAGTTCCTTTAAACTGCATCCTATTTCTGCGCAAAGCTGTTGTCGGTAAGTTCTTTCTGCTCGACCAACACTGATATGTTCGTGTCAGAGGTCCATGGGAGAACGTCACTAATGAGTTCGTCCTTGCTTCTCTAGTTGTTTCCCACATGTCTTCTTCGTCTTATATGGCTGATTTTAGTGATAGGAGCTAAGTGGCCGTACAGCTGTCGTTTTATGGGGTGTTGCTTACAGGATTTGTTTAATATAGCTCGTATCATTCTTGTGCAGTTCCCATCTAGTCTTTTCTCTTGGCGTATCATCAGCATCTATGTTGTGCATCCATAGAGTAGTATCAACACAACCGCTGCTTGGAAGAAATCCCGTTTATCTGTGCTATTTCTGACTTAGCTATTTCAGGACATCTTAATTATCTTTTACTGAGGTCAATTTTTAATTTTTCTTTTGTCAACCAGCATAATTGGGCTGTTTAGATCATTATGGTTTGAATCGATGATTTCTATTTCATTAAAAATAACAGTCGAATAATTAGTTGAATGCATAAAAGAAAGGAATTACTAGTACGACTCTCCATCTAACATATTTCACCGAATGGCAGTTTTGAACAGATGTATACCTCTCTAACTTTTTCTTTAGACCATTCTATCAATTTTCTCTATAAAATTATCCTATAATTAATATAATTCTATATTTAAAGCTATTCTGTGAATTACACTTTTTATAAAATAGTTTTTCCCCTTTAAATCATTTTCATAAAAAAATAGTTCAAAAATATTTCGCCTTGTCATCGGAAAGAATTTGCTAACTACATCTCCTGCAGTGGGGTAAGAACCACCTTACCAAAAAGAGATATACCCTGAACATGTCAATAAAATGCATCTTGAACATGAGTATCCAGTTTTGGAGATATTGGGAATTTGGAGTATGTTTTAATTGCCCAAATTCCAGATCCACCCCGATCTTGGAGTGATTGTATCTGTCGAAGTTCCATCTATGATTTAAACAGATGGTTAAAAATTATTGATATTTGATAGGAGTACTTGATGCAATAGAACAATAAGTTGTCTACCGTAGTCGAGGGCGACCCGAAGGCTTCCTTTTCAAGAGCTACTACACCGAGGTGTAGAGGAGGGCGCTACTCCTTTCCCTGGAAACCATACAACTCTGTGTGGATTATTTGCAGAAGATAGGATTACTTGATATAATATGACCCTATGTAAAACCCCTTAGAAACAACTTACCAAACATGTAAATAAAAACATATACTGTTCATAATTCCCTAACTTCTCAGTATAAAATAACTCCTGCTGGTTTGACAGGCCGTTAAGATTAATCAATCTGTCAAAAATCGTAAAGAAGTCATCTTAATGATGCAAATAATGAATTTGTTTAAAAAATTAAGTCAGGAAAAAAAAAGGCTTCCATAGTGCTATCTGGCTTGTCTACCACCTGTCTACGCTTAGCTTGATAGAAACCGCACTAGATCTATATGAGTACTTAATGCCCTCAAATTCATGAAGTGGCTAACTGATACAGATATCTGTCAGGATTCAAACGCTTACACATAAGACAATAGCAAAGCTTTGTTGATTTCATTTTGTTTTATCTACATTAAGAAGAGTTTGTTCATGTATATTGTATTGATAATCAAATAACTAGATGCAAACCTAGAAAATTTCTTACACCTATATATTGGAACAGGTTAAATATCTTAGCGTAAAATTAATTTTTTGTTGATCAATGAAGAAGAATTTGAGCAATAAACAATAACCTGTGGAAAGCCATACTGCTGCAAGACGTTGATATATGTAGGGAATCTAAATTCATAAAACACACAACAATAAGAAAATAAAAGGGTTCCTTTAATATTTTTAATTGAATCTTATCTAAATTAATTAACTCTTCAAAATAACTAATGGATTTGCTTAATTGATTCCCAGATTTGTGAAGAACTTTGAATTATATGTTTTTAATTAACAAAGTAAATCTAATTTTGTTATATATATATATATATATATATATATATATATATATATATATATATATATATATATATATATATATATATATCAGGTATTTAGCGTTTAGAACCACAAATACTCATGTGTCACAAAGAAAATTAAAAATAATGTTACATAAGAACACTTGAAAACATACAATAATATCGAAATTAACAATTTGACGAATAGTTACTTGAAGCTATAGCTTTTTACAAATCATTATCATTTATTATTTGAAACGATATATTTCTGTAAATTATTAATATTTGATAGGAATAAATGAATATTAATAAGTAAAATACAGAGAAAAATTAACTAATTGCGACTGGATACAAAGAAAAGTTGGTTGGTTGGTTGGTTTTCATGGCATACCAACCTTTGTAGGTTATTTTATGCTAAATCCATTTTTATACAAATAATCAATTCAGTTTAGCATGAGTACATAGTTTAATTGTCAAAACATTTCTATTTTAACCTATTC
Source organism: Sepioteuthis lessoniana (assembly GCA_963585895.1). NCBI lineage: Eukaryota > Metazoa > Mollusca > Cephalopoda > Myopsida > Loliginidae > Sepioteuthis > Sepioteuthis lessoniana. The sequence goes on from OY757922.1 coordinate 8,061,176, forward strand.
AATTTAGTCATACAGTTCTAATTTAAACACATCAGTTCAGTACGCAGTTTAGTTCTATTTGACCCATAGATATGACCCTTATCAGGTGCTACCACTCCAGACCAAAATAGATCTGGGAGCGATGGCAATGAAGGGGTACTCTGCATTCCCCAAAGTTCCAGCATTACTGAACTTCACCATCAATTTGTTTAGTGTAATATCCCAGACACTCGTTGTGGGTGGGTGGGGGTTGTTACTCCTCTGCAGAGAAGCAGTTGGTGTATACTACAACCCCAACGGACTGGACAAGAAAATTTATTAGTTTCTTTGAAATCATATGATTGCTTGAAATACGTGAAACGATGTGAAAATTACTCGTATTAGTAAACTATAACTATGTTTATGCAAATAATAATTATCAAATAGTTTTCAGTTTCTGTGTTTTTAAAGGCATATAAGCCTTCGAGGATTATTTAATGTAGAAACCATCTTTGTAAATTAACAGTTGTGCAGTTATTTAATTCATAGCTAGGGGACATACCTTTTCAAAGTGTGTTAGTTTGGAAATTAACGTAATTGCGAGACTGGGGTTCAAACTCATGTTGTGTACAAGGGTATGAAGGACCAATAACATTTTATAAAAATATCTCTATAGTTTATTAAGAAATCTTGGCGAAATTGGTTGTGTATCTGTTCATGAGAGAGAGAGAGAGAGAGAGAGAGAGAGAGAGAGAGAGAGCCAGAACTGCTAAGATTTACTCCAGGTTGAGATACATTGTTAGAGAGCTTTACTTCTTCGCTCTGCCTTCTCAATGCTAGCAGAAGTCCGGCTTAAAACAGTTAATCATCTTATTTTATTCTTCGGGTACCTTTTAGGAGACTGGTACAAGGCCGACTTAAAACATTAAATGATCTTTGTTCCCCCTTCATTTTGGGATCATACTCACTTTTGACATTAGCGAATCATGTATATTTAGACTTTTCTCAACTTCTCGACACGGGGCCATCTGGCCCACCCTCCTGATCAACGCCCAGACGGCGTGACATCTTGTTTCACAGCCCACTACTTAATGCAGACTACGCTGACTGCTCGGGGTTCAAAATTTCCGTTGTTATATATATTCGGACGCCTACATACTCTTCCTACGCAATTCACGTGGCGTTTCCGCTGTTTTTTTTCTACCGTAATACACAGGTGCATATCTTGTTTTATAATCCATGCTTACACGGCATGTCTAAAGTCAATTTGCTAACAACGATGTCGCAGTCCAGTACATTAGCCAATATGCCACATAAACTCCCTCTGTTCTTAGATAGAAATAGTTATTTGCAAGCATATAATTGGTTGAATTATTAGTATTTGATAGGAATACTTGAAACCATATAACTGTGCATATGAATTATAATAGACAAGGAGGTGCCCGTGGTGTAACGGTTATCGTCGCAGGATATGGACACGGCAACACGAGTTCAAATCCTGGACCTGACTGATTGCATTTCACATAGCACTAATACCCTTTGGAAAGGTATGAATCCAATTATTCTCCCTCCAGCTATGGGTAAATAGTAGGGCAGACTAGGTTCTTCAGCCTTGGTAAGGCAACTAGTCTAGGAGAATGAAAACTCTGAATTCAAACCTGTTAAAATCCACATAAAAATTGACCTTGTGTCATATCCTGCCCGAGCGAAGGGGTTGGTAAATATGAAATTATAACAGACAAATGAAAGAAGTGCAATTAAAAGTGCAGTTAAAAAAACAGCAATGAAAGTATAAAAATATTGTTGTAATTGCAATCTAACATTTACACATGAATGAAATACTACGATCAACAAAACCAAATGAGAAAATTACATGTTGATATGCGGTTCAACAAAGAAATAAAACCAAATCAAATCGAAGTAGATGACAAATTCAAATTCATAATGACAGTCATCACGGCAAGTTTTTTTTACCCCTTTCTTCAGTAATTCAAACCTTCAGATATATAAAAGAAAATAAAAAAGACGAATTATATGTCCTGGTCGTTTGCAAAATACTCTTGACTCATCAAGTACGCACAACAAAAAATTTCCCGTAGGCGTAATGGCTGAACTGCTGAACTGCTGTCTTAAAGTAAGTGATTTGAAATCATTGCGTAAAATAGTCTTTCGTACTAATTCTCTTGGGAAATATACGAAATCATCCATCACCCTAGCTATGGGCTAAAAAGTACCACTACGGCCCTTCTGAATAATCACTTTGGCATTAAATAACCTACGAATTTTATATGCCTTTAAAGAAATAAAGAAAGCCCAACAACACAGTGTAATACACTTGGCTCGTTCAACAACTTCTAAATCTCATTCAGAAGGAAGCGATATAGCTAAACAGTTTTTTCAACAACACACTACCACTTTACATAAAACTAGAAAATTAATTCAGATTTTTTCTTAATTTCTGAAGACGTGAAGCTCATATAAATGTGAGTGCGCAACACGTCAAAAACTTAGATGAGGGTTGGAACGTTTTTAATAACTCTCGGATGTTTACTCATCTGGGCCTCGTATTTCTAAAGGCCGGTCCTGCTGATATGGTATATATCTTAAATACGTAACGCGCAGCAATTCCTATAGGGGATCATGTCAATATAATTTTACTTACTGTCTTCTATTTTTTCCCTCAATCACTTGAAAATATCATTTTTTTTTTTTTTTTTTTTAGGTTTTCCGATTGGTCATTTCTGGTGTCTCGGATACCATTAGAAAACTTCTCGGGTTCACCTGTTGTGTTTGAATATTTTGGACTGTCCGCTTAAGCGGAATGTCTGTTAGGGTTTCCAATTGCATCCTTTATTCTGATCGGCTACCGAATTATCTCGCTTAGAATCTGCTCATACAACATTTATATATATATATATATATATATATATATATACGAGGTGCATGCGATAAGTTTCCAGACTTTTTTCGTATGGGCATTTTAAACCCTTGAAAATTTAGTATGTTATTGCTATACATCTTGTGAGATGACGGACTAACTTCTTTGATTTCAGGTTCAAATGAACCTCTACAGCAGCAATTGGAATACACCCTACAAAAGTCTGATTGTCACTGCTGGTGAATTTCAAAAATGCAATCTGACACTTTAGAAGAACAATATGTAATAAAATTCTGTTTTAAACTTGGAAAATATACCACGGAAACGTATGGAATGCTTCAGACTGCTTTTGGACCATCTTGCACGAATCAAGCATCAGTTTTTGAGTGGCATTAGAGATTCAAAGAAGGCAGGGAGTCTGTGATTGATGATGAGAGGTGTTGGAGGAGTTAGGTAGTCAATACACCAGAGTTGATTGGCTAAAGGGTTAGGGCTAGGGCTACTATGTTGAGGTTTTAAGGGAGTTCAAGAAGAGATTCCTTGGGGATAATCCAGCACTCTTTTAGTGGTATTTCCACCAGGACAATGCACCAGTCTAGAACTCCATCCTTGTCACAGACTATTAGACCAAGCTGGGCATCAATACAGTTCCACACATTCCCTATAGTCCAGACCTTTCTCCCTGTGACTTTTGGTTACTCCCTAAGCTCAGAGGTTATCGTTATGAGAAATTGAGGAGATGAAAGAGGCTGTGAAGAAGGTCATTGGCACGCTCACTCAAGAGGACTTCCACGGCGTCTTCCAGTTGTTGGAACGGTACCGCAAGTACATTGCAGCCGGAGGAGATTACTTCGAAGGGGAGTAGAGTTTCACATGTGTACTATCAATAAAAGTGCCCACACAAAAAAAGTCTGGAAACTTATCGTATGTACCTCGTATATAAGTATATATATATATATATATAATGGTGTGTGTTTTTGAGTGAGTTTCTTTTTTATCTATCTATCTATCTATCTATCTATCTATCTTAATCAGCATATAATTCCCGCTTGTGTGTGTACATATACAGAATCAACTAGTTTTATGTTAACAATTAAAAATCGTATTGACTTTATTCAGTGAAATCAAAAATGTACAATTCATGCATAATTATTAGAAGACTTTTTGAAAAGTATAGAATCAACTCACTATCAACGTCTTAGCAAAACAAAGAGTTCTTTATTATTTACGGCTCGTCAAATTATATATATATATATATATATATATATATATATATATATATGTGTGTGTGTGTGTGTGTGTGTGTATAATTATCTATGTGACACCAGAGCCATCCTGCACTGAACATTAAATCATTCTTTTCTCCCTATCTATCTATCTATCTATCTATCTATCTATCTATCTATCTTAATCAGCATATAATTCCCACTTCTAAATGTCTTTCTACATGGATCAACACGAAATAGAGACAATCTGAACAAAAATCAGAAAATTTATGATTAATGCCGACTTGTTTCTACTATAACTGAGATGTTGTGCTTGTTTTCTGTTTTAATTTTCTTTTTGTCTTTTGTCATATATTATATCTAGTTCATCACATTTCACGAAGATGAAGAAACTTGGCGAGTACATAAGACTTCATGCCCACCAAACATTAGTTTCTAATTTCGAGACTCTTTCTTTTTTAGGCAGGAATCTGTGACAGAAAAAAAAAACAAAAAAAAAACAAAACAAACAAAATCAAACAAAAAATACAAGACATAGATCGAACAGTCACCATTCCAAGATTATATTTCAGTGCAAATGATAGATATTTTTTTTCTGTCTGTTACATTTTTAAACATTTTTTGTCACTGGTCAGAAACCAATTGATTGAAAAGCTTAACTGTAAAATCGAATGATCATTAGTATATCGTCTTTTGGTAAAATAAATGTTTAACCCTTTCAGTTTAGTTTTAATATTTTTCAAAAGAGCAACGAGAAAATAAGCATTTTAATACAATGGAAATACTTCGCAATCTTACATGGTAGGTTCATAAAGTATCGAGACTGAAACTCTGTTTACCAAGACAATTTAACAATGAATGAAGTGTTCAATTCATTTTTCAACTGATCTTCGCATTCATCGAATTTGTTCCAAAGGAGTTTTCAATTATTTACAGCGTCTCTCAAACTTATCTTTCGATATGGCACTATAATATGGTCTTTACCCTAACGTTCTGTGTCATATGTATATAAAGATTTTACAATATGATCGGTCAACACCCAGCTGTACCATAGCCAGATACGGATATGTGAAACGTTCATAGAATGTTCATAACATATATACATAGAACATAGGAATAACGAACCATTAAAAACACGTAACGACTTCTTAGTTCAGGTATGAAACCTTTTATTATCTCTGAGTTAAAGGTTACGACATAAGGAAGAAAGATGCACAATCTTTCTATGATGGCTTTTCCATCTCCCCCATCTCGTGCGGCGCTCGTAGCGCGCAAATTCGTCTGGCCTCTGCGAGCCCCGAAAGTCGAGCCTTCTCGTCCTCAACTCAAATGATTTTTTTCAAATTCCCCAAATCATCCGCGTGCGATTCCGGTGCGTGACGTCATTCAACCCCCATGCTCAAATTTTCCATCTGGGATTTTTATTTTGACATCTGTGAACGACACATCATCCCTGCGCGTGCGTTAGCACCTGCGCTCAAGTTTGCACCTAACTAACCCATGTGCTGAGCCGAAAGATTCTGAGCCTAACTAAAACCGAAGTCAAGATATATAAAACGAAATCCCTTGGGCATTATATTACACCAGCTTCAAACTTTCTACTTCATTTCACTTTGCTTCTTTTTCGGTCTGTTGTCTTGTCGTCTTCTGTTGTGCTGGTGTCTTTTTTGTGTCTAAATTTTTATTCTTGTTGATGCATGACAATATGCAAACCCCTCATGTGCACATGTTACTTTTTATTCCTTGCCGACTTTTCAGTCAGAACCCGTTTGGCGTAAACAGAGAATCAAAGAGAGCTAATCGAGTGTTCACCCGCTCAAGTCAGGTTTTTCTTAACAACATAAACTTATTTCTAAATCTGGAAGTATTTCAGTGTTTTTGACCCCGGAAAGGGTTACTAATGAAAACGCAAACATGGATATTATGTAAACAGATTATATTGCACAAGAAAGACAGAGTTACATAGAAAAGGTAATAAGTCTCGTATTGTTTCGGATAACTCCGGTATTGTTCGGCTGGCAGCAAAATCTCTCAGTACTAATAAAGGTGAGAAGAGTCCATTATGGGGAGATGGGTAAGGCTCCCACAACATTCAGTCACCTGACTAAAATAATCCAATGGGAGCTGCTCTCTCAGGTTGGCCTCGAGTTCAACGGTTGTCTAGCATACTGGTTATTACACTGAATTTTTTCTACGGGTTTAATGGCTTGGACTTTATTTGAATGCTACACTACTTACTAAAAATAAATCTCACTAGTCTATTATGTAATAGTGCTAAGCTTCACCGTCAGATAATTTCAAAGTTCTCGGTTCCTCAAATATAATTTTTCATTTAGGAAATATGTATTTGTCACGAGCCCACCAAACAGACGAGTACAGCACAATGCCTTTTTAAGGTGAGTCTAGGTGCAGGACCGTAGCCCACACGCAAGCATAAAAAAGCCGCGAGCCCCGTCGACATTACACTAAAAAAGGGCGCCTCAAGTGTCAGGCGATAAATGTAGCCGCGAAAAGGTGGGTTAGAACCTGGGTGACGGTCCCCCGAGGCTCGAGGAATGAGTCAGTCTCGCTAGCGAGACGTGACTGCTGAGGAATCTCAGCAGTTGTTCGAAGAAGTCTCGAACGACCAGCAACCAGAAATCCCGACTCCACCGCTTACCCCAAAACGGTTGGTCTGAAAAGGACATTTCTAGGTTCTAGGTATTTCATTTAGGAAATAAGATGTAATTTTGAGCTAGTTCTGATTAGTACAAAGAGTGTTTCAATTGGATAATGCTGTTTTAAATAGATCATTTTGTTAAAAGAATATCAAGGCAGACGTCATATTCTTTAAATTGACACCAACTCGTCTTTATTACATCTAGGCATCCAGGAGACAGTCAAGATCTCTAGATATCGTTAATCTAATTTTCATAGATGATGCCATTCCTTGATGAAACGAATAGTAGTTTAGGTAATCGTAGATAAAACATTTCCTAAGAAGCTTTTTCTCTTTACACTATAACCGTTTAAAAAGCTATGATTCCATCACATTTTTTCTCTAGCAATCCTCTGAGACTGGGCTCTGCTGTCTTCCTTGGGCGAAGCGTTTATGAAGGAGATGAAACACTCTGTAATTAAAAATCCTACGAATACAGAATTATTATTATTATTATTATTATTATTATTATTTACTCATTAGATTTTTTCACATCAGCGTTAGCTGATGGTCTTTCACTGGAGTTTGAGTGACAGCAAGTCTTCTCAAGTTTCAAGGACTCTTCTCAGTTTTTTGGCTGTTCATAATAATACTGTAGTTTGGATGATCACCACTCGTCCACCAACTTCCAAGTCCTCTAGTCCATTTATTAATCCATTAGTTAAGGTACCAAAAGCACCAGTCCCAATTGGTATAATTGTCACTTTCATGTTCCATAGATTTTTCAATTTCCTAGCAAGGTCGAGGTACTTATGCTTCTTTCCACATTCTTTCAGTTTTATTCTGTGGTCAGCCGCAATAGCAAAGTCGACAATTTTGCAAAATCTCTTTTTTTTTTTTGTTGATTATTATTAGATCTGGTCTTTTGGCCGAGATTAGGTGATCCGTGTGTATATAAAAGTCCCATAGGAGTTTATGTGTCATTTTCTAGGACAACTGTTGGGTTGTGCATATACCATTTGTTCGTATGGTCAAATTTAAATTTATTGCACATCTGTCAGTGGATCTTCTTGCCAACCCAGTCGTGTCTAGTCTTATACCCCATTTACGTTTCTCTTTTAAAGTTTCCTTTTCTTAGCCAGGTCAAGGTTTTCTCGTGTGAGATGTTGTTTATTAATAATTTAAAACCCCCATGGAGTTGTTTTCCTTCCCGTTTTTGTTTTCAAGTTTTTATCATTCTGTTATCTATTGTGTTGTCAGTATCGTTTATGATGGCTGTAATCAGTCCTTCTTCGTGTTTTTCTATGTAGTTTTTGATCCGTTGTATCGATGCATCAAAGCTGTCTTCAATACTGGCAAGTCTTCTTCCTCCCTCCTTTCTTGATACAAATAGTCTGTCAACGTCGTCTCTGGGATGTAATGCCTTATGCATGGTCATTAGTTTTCTTGTTATTTGGTCCATTTGTTTAAGTTCATCTCTGGTTCACTTCAAAAAGGGTCCCGAATATATAACGAGAGGGACAGCCCAGGAATTTATTCCTTTGATAAGGTTTCGGTTACGGAGTTTTGTCTCGAGTAGTTTTCTAGTTCTCCTGACATATTTTTTTTAAATTTTGTTTTTCATTTTCACTTGTTTGATGGTGTCAGCCTCCAATATGCCCAAGTATTTCTATGTTTCCTTTCCTACGAGCGTTCTAATCTTGTTTTTATTTGGTAGTTCCATTCCCTCAGTTTGATGTCGTTTGCCACTTTTCATTACAAGTATGGCACATTTTTCTATGCCAAATTCCATTCCCATGTCCTGACTGTATATTCTAAATGCGTGTATGAGAGTTTCCAGTTCTTTTTCATTTTTGCAAATAGTATGATGTCATCCATGTATATTAAGTGATTGATTTTTTCCTGTGATCTACTAAGTTGTTATCCGTCTGTGCATTTTCTGAGTATGGGGTTAAGTGGCATCATGGCCATTATGAATAATAACGGTGATAGAGCATCTCCTTGAAAGATACCTCTTTGGATCTTTGCTTTAGCAAAGCTACTTCCTCTTGTTGTCAATTCCCCTCACCGGGTTTTCATGGTTTTCTCGATAAAATCTATGACTTCATGTGACATTTTGTACATTTTGAGGCAGTTTATTATCCATCTTTGTGGAACCATATCCTATGCTTTTTGTAGTCAATCCAGGCCATGGCTAGATTATTCCATCTGATCTTGCTCTCATTTAGGATGTGTTGATCTATGTAAAGCAAATCTGCTGCGCCTCATGATCCTTTGCGGCATCCTTTATGTTCCTCAGGGAACAATTCGTGGCTTGTTAGCGAGTTGTAAATAACTTCCCTTATTTGTGCTGCTATTATTATTATTATTATTAACTACTTTAGAGTTTTTCACACCAGCGTTAGCTGATGGATTTTCACTGGAGTCTGAGTGACAGCAAGTCTCCTCAGATCTCCAGGACTCGTCTCAGGATTCTGACTGTTCTCAGCAATGCTGTCATTTGGATAGTCTCTACCCGTCCGCCAACTTCCAAGTCCTCCAGGCCTTTTAATAATTCTTTAGTTATTGTGCCAAAAGCACCAATCACTATTGGTACAACCGTCACTTCATGTTTTCATGTGCCTTTTCAATTCTCTAGCAAGGTCGAGGTACTTATCCTTCTTTTTATATTCCTTCAGATTTATTCTGTGGTCTGTCGGGACAGCAATGTCGACAATTTTGCAAATTTCCTTTTTTTTTTTTGTTGATTTTTATAAGGTCTGGTCTTCTGGCCGGGATTAGGTTATCCGTCTGTGTGAAAAAGTCTCATAGGATTTTATGCGTGTCATTTTCTTGGACAGGTGCTGGGTTGTGCATATACCATTTGTTTGTATGGTCAAATTTAAATTTCTGACACATTTGCCTGTGGATCACCTTGCCGACACAGTCGTGTCTCGCCTTATACTCCTTCTGTGCTAATTTGCTGCATTCGTTCATTATTTGATTGATGGTTTCGTCTCTGTCGACGGGTAGCCTACATTTACTGCTTTGTTACGTCTTATCTATTCTTGCTTTGATATGATCGGTTCTTATGACGTTGTCCTGTGCTGCTATTTGGAGAGATTTTGCTTCTCTCTTAAGGTTTCCTTTTCTTAGCCAGGTCCAGGTTTTCTGGTGTGAGATGTTTATTAGTCATTTAAAGCGGCCATATAGTTGTTTTTCCTCCCATTTTTGTTATTATTATTATTATAACTATTATTTCAGTCCTTGCGCGTTTTCATACCGGCGTTAGCTGATGGTCTTTGAATGGATTCTTGAGTGACAGCAAGTCTTACTTAGTCTCAAGAATTCTCAGTATTCTGGCTGATCCTAACAATGCTGTCGCCTGGACGGTTTCGATTCTTCCTCTGATTTCTAGCTCTTCCAGTCTCCTTTTCACACTTTAAGAACCGTTCCGAGTGCATCAGTTACAATTGGAATCACCTTCAATCTCTTGTTTCGAAGCATTCTTTATTCTCTTGTAAGGACTAAACACCTGTCTCTTTATTCCCTTTCATTTATTTCCACCCAACCTGGACGCCAAAATTAACTATACGACAAGTCCCTCCCCCACCTTTCTAAAAAATATCGCCATGTCTAGTTTCGGGCTGGGATTACGTGATCTCCTCGTATCTTAAAATACCAGAGAATTTTATGAATCTCATTATTGAGGGTAGATTCTGGTTTGTGCATATACCATTCGGTAATATCGTTAAATTTCAATTTCTTGCAAAATTCCGAGTGAATTGCCTTTCTTACCCAGTTGTGTCTAGTCTTCTACTCCCTTTCTGATATTTAGTTGAGTTCACTTATTATGTAATTGACCGTTTCGTCTTTGTCACCAGATGACCTGTACATGCTATTCTGTTGTGTATTAATCGATTTTTGCTTTAATATAACTTGTTCAAATAGTGTTTTTTCGTGATACTATTAGAAGAAATTCAGTTTCTTTCTTTAGGTTTCCTTTTCCCGGCCATGCCCAGGTCTTCTGGTATATCTCTTTTGGCATCTCTGCTTTTCATCATTTCATATCAACGTTAAAAAAAAATCTTTCCTCTGAATATGTAAACTATTTATACAATACTGTTTGGTCCTGCAGTGTAATAACAATGTGTTGTGACTGAGTTTATCCGTAGAGAACACTGAATTCGGAAAAAAAGTTTACGAAAAGGTTTATTACTTTTTGGAACAAGGGATATAATGAACAAAATCAAACAAATTCAACAATAGTAATGAATACTCTGTTAGCGAGTGTATTTGTCTGGTGACCCCCCACCAACCCCAAAAGTTTTGCATAAGGCCTTCTCAAGTTTGGAACCGAACGCAAGGCAAAGCCAAGACACGCTCGGTGGCTCCAAAAATGCCTTGGACCCCGTCAGCCCTCAGCTAAAAACGGGCGCCTCAGGCACTAGGCGATAAACCAAGCCCTACTGAAGTAGGTTATAATAGCAGGGACGGTCTCCTGAGGCCCAAGAAATATCGATCTTTGCAGAGTAATCAATATATAAACGAGATTAGCTCCGGCCGCAAACTTCGTCTTTTAAGTCTTCTTATGAAAACTCGGCTTATTGGGTTAGTGGGTAGAATGTTTGGCAATGGTCCTGAAGACCTGAATTCAATCCCAGGTCGCGTCATACCAAAGACTTTAAAAATGGTACTTGATACCCCCTTGCTTAACCCTCGGCAATATTAGGTATATATCAAGGGTAAAGTGGAGCAACCCAGGGAAAGGAGTAGCGCTCCCCCTACAGTAGTAGTCGCTATTGAAAAAGAAGCTTTCTGGTCACGCTCGACTAAGGCCGCCCACTTTACTTGACTTACAACAAAATACTTTTTGAATTTTTTCTTGGGCTGGGTGAACTCTAATAAGCCATTTATGAAAACTGTCTGAAGCAACTCGCGCCTTACAAAGGGGAACATATCCTAGTGTATAAAATGAATCGTATCCATATGTACAAATATTCATCGAGATTTTTGGAGTTAATGAATAATTCAAGTTTGAAAGTGTTCTAGAATTAAAGGTCAACGTTTGAACATTGACGGTAAATCAGTATTAAAAAGTACTTTCATTTTTAAGAAAGTCCATACACACACAGACACGTGGAATGATAATGTAAATAGTGAATGTGTGTGTGGTGTGTGTGTGTGATGTGGTGGAGTAGCATATCCATTTGCCGAATGAAAAATATTGGCATGTAATACCACCAGTACATTTCTCATCACTTCAACTACTTAAAACTATAAAATAAGATAAAATTTTTAACAATTTCTGAAAAAAATTTTCTACAAATATTTTTTCTCCAAACGATAACCTAAGGTTGAAACTAGTTGAGAACCATAACCCCCCCCAAAAAAAAACAAACCCAAAACATATTCGTCTCATTACATCAAAACGAAAGCATGGACAGCTATCAATAGGCTATCGATTATATGGAAATCAAACCTAACCCATAAAATGAAACGCAGTTTCTTCCAGGCAGCGGTCACATCGATACTGCTATACGGGTGCACTACATGGACGCTAACAAAAAGGCTGGAGAAGAAGCTAGACGGCAATTACACAAGAATGCTGCGTGCAATCTTGAACAAGTCCTGGCGACAACACCCCACAAGACACCAACTGTACGGCCACCTGCCTCCTATTACGAAAACTATTCAAGTTAGACGTGCCAGACATGCAGGACACTGCTGGAGAACCAGGGACGAACTCATAAGAGATGTACTCTTATGGACCCCCACACATGGCCGTGCAAAAGCAGGATGACCAGCACGAACATACATTCAGCAGCTGTGTGAGGATACGGGATAATGTCCCGAGGACCTGCCTAGGGCGATGAACGATAGGGAGGAGTGGCGAGAGAGGGTCAGGGATATCCGTGCTACCAACGCGACATGATGATGATGATATATATATATATATATATATATATATATATATATATATATATATATATATATTGAGGAACTTATCTGACAGAATTTTAAAAAATTGCTTGAAAAGCAAAATTTGTTCAAGTATTTATTTAAAATAACGCTTAGTGCATTTACTTTTTTTTAGCATAATTGTAAAAATTTACATTCGAAAAGATATTGCGAACACTCTTGTTCTCTCACACAATATTGATAGATTCAAAACTTCAGATTTCCGATAATAAGTGGAATTTTGACATTTTTTTTCAAGATTTTTCAAAACTGATTTGCGTTGTCTTGTTAAATTGCTATTATAATTTCAATTGTAATCTTTCTGCTACGATAAATGGTGAATCCCACAAACACACATATATATATAGTAAATGAAAATGAATTTTTAATTACGGTAATCATATTAGTAAGTGTGTATGGGCTTTCTGATGTTTCATTCATAAGAGTATATCTTTATTGTTTAAGTTTGCATGAATTGGTCTGGGTATATTAGTGAGCTTTAATTTTTCTTTGTATATGATTTGCTATACTTGGCTTTATTATTTCGTAACTGACGTTGTAATATTCGTAAAAACTAATCCTGAAATTCGGTTTTTCATTTTTTAGTATTCTCTCCAATGCATCTAAATGGTAACGTAGGTGATTTAATTTCTCTTGTCCGTGGGATATAGACGGAGTGATCCTATTTACCCAACCCTTCCGCTCGGGCAGGATATGACACAAGGTCAGTTTTTTAAGCGGAGTTTAACAGGTTTGAATTCAGAGTTTTCCTTCTCCTAGACTAGTTGCCTCACCAAGGCTGAAGAACCTAGTCTGCCCTACTATTTACCCATAGCTGGAGGGCGAATAATTGAATTCATACCTTTCCCAAGTGCTATGTGAAATGCAATCAGTCTCGTCCAGGATTTGAACTCGTGTCGCCGTGTCCATTTCCTACGAATATAACCAGTACACCACGGGCATATAGACGGAGTGATGACGATGGAGGAGTTCCCGTGGAATATTCTGGTTTACACGCACAATATTGATGAATTCAAAATTCAGATTTCCGAGGTTTAATAACAGTTAAAAGGAGAATTTTGAAATTTTTATTTCCCAGATTTTTGAAGATGTGTACTGATTCGCGTTTACTAGTTAAATTGCCATTACGGCCTCGCTGATATTCTTTCTGCTACAATAAATGTTATATCTGCAGAATATATATATATATATATATATATATATATATATATATATATATATATATATATATATATATATATATATATATATATATATATATATATATATATATATATATATATATATATATATATATATATATATATATATATATATATAATATATATATATATATATATATATATATATATATATATATATATATATATATATATATATATATATATATATATATATATATATATATATATATATATATATATATATATATATATATATAATATATATATATATATATATATATATATATATATATATATATATATATATATATATATATATATTCTGTTACATGCATATTTAAAAAGGAAAAGCCCAACAGACATATGAAACAATAGGAGATTTACAATATGAAGAAATTTTATTGGAATCGCAAGGGCCCTTTCATCCGAGATTTATCAAGCGACAGATTTCGGAAGTCGTTTAAAACAATGTAAGTAAGATTAAGTAAAATTGGGACAAAAATGAAAAATGATAGACAAAGTGGGGAGAAAAAAATTAAAACCACACTATGTCAAGCAGGAAATATTTACTTTTAAGTTCAGAATGTTTAGGGTTTTGTTTGCATAGAGAAGGCCTATTAAATAAAATATAAATGGCCTTTAGAACAATGAAGTGTTGTTTAGTTCTAGCTCTATGCAAGATAACAAAACACTATATATATATATATATATATATATATATATATATATATATATATATATATATATATATATATATATATATATATATATATGCTCCCCCATGGGGGTTGAGCTCTCTGGCAAAGGAATTGCCGGCCACTGCTAGCGTAATGCAAAGCACTTCGTAAGAATTGAGCACTCTGGTAGCCGATAGGGTATAAAAAAGGTAAACAAAGGCTGCTGCTGCTGCTGTTTCTAAAAATAAAAATACCTTAAAATTCGCTTAACCAACGTGGTCCGCTTGGTGGACGAGTGGTCTGAAACACAGTCTAACGTAAAGTTGGACGGGTTTCGATCCTGGCTTCAAGCGTCCTGCGTGTCTAGTCACACTGAAGAGTTCTGATAGACCGAAACAGTCTGTCTGTGGATGACTAGATATAGTTAGTGCTATCATTTAGATTATTCGAATTATTTTCTTCATTTTTGTTGTTGTACTCGGAAAGTTTCAGTCTATGCGTCCTTTAGTCTTCTCAGATGTTTCATGTCTAGCTTGTGTGCATACTAGTGTGTCGGATCTTATATATTGATCGAGACCTTAGTTTTATTAGTCTCCAAAATTCATTCTGATTTGTCCAGCAGGGCACACAGCCCAACAGTTGTAGGTGTTTCGTAAAGAAGTGCTTCTAATTTTAATCACCAAAGCTTGCAGGTTCTATTCCGACTACAAGTGATTCTTACTCTAGCTTAACCTTTCTTCCTCGTCATGGTAAACGGAATTAGAACCATCAACCCCTGTGAATTACTAAGCATCAGCCAAGAAATGTAGACAAATACATATATAATTAATCAACATGGATTTTTAATTGATTTTAATAGAGGTGTACCCAGGGATTTTTTATATTTTTTCTCTAGCATGATTATATCCTTATTGTTCAAGTTTGCATGACTTAATTTGTTTTCGAGATATGAGTGAACTTTAATTTTCCTTTCTAAGTGATCTGCTTTAACTGACTTCATGGTTTCACAACTGACACCTGCGTTACAATATTCGTAAAGCCGAATCCTGTGATTGCGGTTTTTCAGACTTTATGTTCCCTCCTAATGCATCTAAATGGAGGTATAGGTGACGTCATGTTTATTATCAAAGGGAAGCAGATAGAAAGATGATTTGAAATCCAGGTAGGGTGAGTCCTGGTGGCTTTGTGGCTAAGGTACTGGACAGCAACGTCATAGTCAATGGGTTCGAACACAAGTCACGCTATAGATTTCACTTTCCTTGGGAAAGGTATAAACTCTCTTACCCACCTCTCATGGATTAAAGAGAACCACTACTGTTCTTCAACAATTATGGGTTTAATTAACCAACCAAGGTTGACATGGCATTAAAACAAAGAAATAAAGAGTTGAAATCCTGTTTGAGACTGTGAACGAATTTCTTCTCAACACCATCAATGGGTAAATAGTAGGATAAACTTGGTTCTCTAGTCTTGGTAGGCAGCCAGTCTAGGAGATGAAAGAATATGAATACAAGCCTGGAGCAGTGTCAGAACATTTTACCTTGTTTTAAAAACATTTGTGTCGAAATTGATGACACAGGTTGTCGTTCCTAGATCTTGAATCAGGGAGATTTGATTCATGTGTGATTTTCGCTCAATCCAATAACTTTTTTCAACGCTTGTTCAGAGATCAAAGCTCAGATCCATGGTCTTTTTAGACTAATGAATGTAAAAATCAACTACACCTTACCTCAACACGTAATACCTGTCCTAATTTTGTTAAGTCATGATACAACATTTCTTGACAAATAATCATCGCTTCATAGGACAATCAAGTTATTGTACAGATAACAAATGCTCTGGATATTTTTTTTTTAAAAAGCCTTTGTCCAGTTTGTTTCGTGATTCTACTGAAAGGACCATATCCGTGTTTCTCATTAAAATTTGGATTATAGTGAAAAAAAAACTCCCTAAAACTAAACAAAAACAAGCTTAATTCTGGATATAATAGATCAAACGAGGCGACCCGCAGAGATGAAGGTTTGCGTTCTTATCAGATGTTTCATCTTACATGTATAATAACATAGAGGGAACCTTTATTCTTCGTTAAAACAGCAGCCATGTTGCCCGTAGCATAGGTAACGTATGTGTCCATAGGGCGTGAAAAAGCAAAAGCTAAAACGAGGCTGGCTCTAATGTAAGATGATCCAACAAAGAAAACCGTGATGTTCAAAAATGAATGTCTTGCATTATTAAGTCACGACATGCTTATTTTCCGGATGCTTCTATTCATTTCGACACTCGAAACTAAATGTACGGATTGATTATGAGATCGAATACAAAACTCTACGACAACTACTACTACTACTACTACTACTACTAATAATAATAATAATTATTATTATTATTATTATTATTAATAATAATATTATTATAATGATTTAGATAGGGATGTAAAAGGCTGGCAGCAGAAAACGGGAAATTCTGTGAAGAATAGAGTGACAAATTGAATTGCCTTACGAAGAAGAAGAAGAAGAAGAAGAAGAAGAAGAAGAAGAAGAAGAAGAAGAAGAAGAAGAAGAAGAAGAAGAAGAAGAAGAAGAAAGGGTATATATGAGCAGTGAAGTGAGATTAGAAGAATGATTAGATAGTTAAAACAAAGTAGAGAGAGAGAAAGAGAGATAGAGAGAATTAAATGGAATAAATATTGCAGTAAAAGAACTACTTATGTCACAATTGATTGGGATGACTATTTATAAATATCAGATTCTTGTATATATATATACAATCGCTCTGCCTCTTGTACCAAATGACAAAAGGTCAATTTTTTTGCATAGTAAATCTGGTTTGAATTCAGATTGTTGCTTTTCTAAGATTTGTAGCTTGATTAGTGTTTTCCCAGAACTGTTGGATATATGGATCTATTCTTTTCCAAAGGGCATTGGTGTGAAGTGAAAAACAAACAACTTCAATAAACAACAGAAAAAAAGCATTTTGTTGAGTGATTGTAAGAGTTTTGGCAAACGCTGTAGAAAACTAACAAATTGACGTGAATACCGTTTGAGAATCCTTCGTAGTAAAAGATATTTCAAGAAGTTTTTTTGGGGTATTTACAATTTTATGGTCTTACTCAATCTTATCTTAAAAGGACCAACTACAACAATACAAAGGAAATATAAAAATACCTTATGTACAAGAATGCCTTATTGCTATGAACAACAAAAATCAATAACGAATAAACAATATGAACCATAAAAAACAATAACGGAAGTTTTAATGAATTTCAACGATGACATCAAAATTAAATTTGGGATTGTGAACATATTTGTATTATTGAAGTAGTAAATTTCTTCACAAAAGCTGGGGAAAACTGGAGAGATAAATTAACTGGAGGAAAACAAACTTGAGCTTAGAGAAAAAAAAGTCCCAACTGGAATCTTCCATGATACTCTTGAAATTACTATTTCTTTTTGAAATTATGTCATTCAATTATGTTCTAAGACAATGCTAAGGAATCTTCAAATTTACAAAGTTGCAGGAAAAGAGACACTATCTCATGTGGATGATATTTTCTAAGAATAAAAATAAAGTAGAAATTATAATATAAATGATTATAATTTATAGACACAAAATAGGAATGGAATTTAGGACAGAAAAAGTTCTATGCTTTCATAGAAAACAACCCCCCCCAAAAAAACCAAAAGAGTAATTACGGAAGCAAGAGAATTACCAAACTAGAGATGCATTAGAACACTAGGTGAAAAAGAAAACTAAAAATACAAGGGTCTATTAGAAGGAAGTTACTTACTAAGTAACAGAAACTAGCCAAAAAGTGAGCGGATAGAAAACGCTCCTTTAGCCATTCTCATTTCAAACGACTTCATTAAACAGATAGAAGTGAAAGAAAACTAAGAAGGGAGAAATTCAGAAGAATAAGAAAATTCTTGAGACTTTGCATCAGAAAAATAATCAAAGGAATATACATCTGGAAAGTCTTCTTTTAAGATATTTCGAACCCTTTTTTAAAATCAAGATACACAGAAAATAACCCCAAGAAAACCAGACTCATCAGCAGTGAGAATTGAGCGAAAACAACAATTCAAGGAATATGCAAAAAAGTGCCAAGAAATACTGATTGCAGAAACCATTAACTTAAGAATAAATAGTAAAACAAGAAAATCTGGAAAAACAAAAATTCGAAGGGAAATTATGCATGAGTAGTTCAAGTGATAAAGGAATTGTACACCAGATGAACAGGACATGGTTAAAAGGAAACCCCGAGAAAGAAACTGAATCACTTTTAATACCTGTAGAAAATAATGCCCAAAGAAACAATGGTTGCCAAGCAAAAATTGATAATACGCAGAAGAAAAGCAGGTGTACGTTATATGGTAACAGAGATGAAACGTTTAATCCCATAATAAGTGAATGCAGTAAACTAGCACAAAACAAATAAAAGAATAGATAAGACTGGGTTGGAAAAGTGATCACATGGGAATTGTGCAAGAACTTGAAATTTCACCATGTTATCCAATGGTATATGCTCAAAGCAGAAGCTATCTTAGAAAATGGAGCACATGAAATACAAAGTGATAACTTATCATGGCCAGGAGATTGGTCCACTTTAATTAAAAATTATAAAACAACTTTTTATCGAGTAAATGTTGGCGTTCTAGTTGAACTTAGAGTAGAAAAGAAAAGAAAGCAAAAAGAAAAGTATTTGGAAAATATAAGCAATTTACACGTTAAATATCGCTTAACATTAGAATTTGACCAAATATAAAATATATGTATTTACTATGATTTCTAACTCTTGGTCTTAAGTAAAGAATTTTAAAAAGTAGAAAGAAAAAAAAAGAGGATAATAGAAGAAAAAATATATCATTAAAGATTATATCTAAGAATATAGAGAAAGTTTTATACATTATTCAGTTCTTTTAAACACAGGGAAGATTATAAAGAATTGTTATTGGGTAAGACAAGGCGTAACTCATTTTCATCCAAGTAGGTTATTTGGTATAATGGCGTATCAATTTTTGATGGTCATTTAATAGCAAATCGTCTTTTTAAGTGAAAAATTAGAAGGTAACATTATTCATAAACGAGCCAGAGTATCTTTGTTTGCACCCTGTTAATCAGTTTCAAGTATTTCTATCTAACACTAAGAGTTTTATTTCCAAAATATTAAAAGTTTGGTTTGTAGGTTGGTTGGTTGTTTTTATGTCATATTAACCTATGTAGATTATTCAGTGCTCTGTTTATAGAAATTTATTTAAAATATATGATTTGTAATCGAATTGTTCATTAGTAATAATTTTGAAACAAGCTAGTGCTCATTAATTAGCACAAAGTTAAATAATTTCAATTATCAATCTTAAATGGTTTAAAAAATTTCTAAATATTATTTACACAAAATAAATGGTTTCAAGTATTGCAATCTAAGACTAACAGTGTTACGTAATTGAATGACTTGAAACGGAGTGAATAACTTAGCAAATAGATAGATAGATAGATAGATAGATAGATAAAGCTGACAGTCTCCGAATAGCAAGGCCAAAGCACTCGTCTTAATTAAAAATTACTCGGGAAACCTAGAGGTCCAACAAAAAAGCATTTGCGGAACCATCGGAAATTGATATGTTTTTGGCCTCGATATACAGCAGTTGTAAGGGAGGAGACGACTCATGTCTTTTTTTAAGTTAACGGCTAGAAGTGATGGGGTAAAGACATCTAGTTGAACACCAGTCATGGAGATGTAAAGACACGCGAGGTTACGAGCCCAATTTTGCGGGGCGCGCTTCAAAGTGAGCCTTGGACTAGGCATGTTAGAACAAGGAAAAAAATTCAAGGTCTCTTTCTGCTTTCTGTTTTCTCTCCAGGATATGTTGCTCCTCTTTGTCTAACTGATGCAGTCGTCTCAGTTTCCATACTCTCTTTCTTTCTACCAGCGGCTACCTATAAGTGGGAGTACTGAATAAACCTTTGGGAAGTTATACAGTTTTTTGCATTCATCAACTTTTACCACGGCGGAGTCTAAAGTCTCTTTGGTACTGCAACGGTTGCAAGCATTGCCACCTGACACCAACAATTTATTTCAATTTTAATCGTCTTTTTGCTTACATTTAAATGCTTTCAAGTACAGTAATTGATTAAACAGTTCTATTTGACTCATTGATGGGACCTTAACAGGTACTGCCACACCACATTTTCACGCAAATGACTGTGTAATGGAACTTTCTGATTATATAAATTTTTGTAGGTGTAACTCAAAATGAATTTGTACTAACTCAACATTCTGAAATTTGTCTTTATTCGCTGATGGTGAAGAAATTATTTTTACCGATTTATTTTTTTTCTAATCTGGTTCTACAGAAGTTTTGTTTATGACCCTTATTTTCGTATTAGAAAGAGGATGTTAGAAACACAAAAAAAAAAAAGAAACAAGAAGAAATAACGTCATCACTACAATATCCTTCCCCCTACAAAATAAAAAATGAGAATATAAAAGAATCATGTCAGCAGGTGATTAAAAAGGAAAACTTTCTTTTTTCTTTTAGGACGATGTTTAGACGTATATATATATATATATAAATGAAGACACATTTCTGAATAAAAAAACAAAAAACAAAAAGATAAACAAATGTTGTAGGGTCATAAGTACAGAAAGAATTATGTGAGGGCAAAGATGAGAAAGAATCGATTTCAGAGGAAGAGAAATCAGAGAAGTAAAACACAAAACCAAAAAAAAAAAAAGAAAAACTACTAAAAACAAAAAGCTTGTTTTAAAAAGTAACAGAAAACCAGAACAAGTTAAAAAGTATTACTCTGAGTAAAATCATGCACGTATGCACACACATATATGAGTGTGTCTGTGTGGGAGTATTCTGTGTGTGTTTGTGTGTTTGTTTGTGTGCGCATGCGTAATTTTTATATGCACAAATGCTTGTGTGTGATTTCTCTCAGTACATGTATATATATATATATATATATATATGTGTATGTATGTGTTTGAGGGTGATTTTTCTCTATATATACATGTATGTGTGTTATTTTTCTCTTTATATGTGTATGCATGAGAGAGAGGGAAAGAGAGAGAGAGAGAGAGAGAGAGAGAGAGAGAGTTAAAGATAAAGAGAGAGATTCTTGTGTGACTTATATATATATATATATATATATGTGTGTGTGTGTGTGTGTGTGTGTGTGATAGAGAGAGAGAAAGAGAGAGAGAGAAAAGAGATTTTTCTCTCTATATATATGTCTGGTTTTTCTATATACCTATTCACCAACCCCTCCTGCCACAAGCAGGATGTGACATTAGGTCATTTTTAAGTTGAGTTTAACCGGTTTGAATTGAGAGTTTTCCTTCTCCCAGACCGGTTGCCATAGGAAGGTTAAAGAGCCTAGTCTATCCAAGTATTTATTAATATAAATCATATATATATATAATTATATGAAATGCAAACAGCTTCGTCCAGGGTTGAAACTCGGTTCGTTGTATCCATTACCTTTAACAATAGCCATTCCACCATTATCGCTCCACGTAATTCATCTTTATCTTTCTCTATCTGTCTATCTGCCTCTCTCTCTCTCTATATATATATATATATATGTGTGTGTGTGTGTGTGTGTGTGTCTGCTTGTTTTTTGGAGGGGTTATGGCGTATCAACCTTTGTAGTTTATTCAATGCCAAACCCAATTTTATACAAATAAACAGTTCTATTTCAAACAATTCAGTTGAGTATAAGTACACAGTTTTATTGTCAAAAATATTTCTTCTAGTCAACACTTCTAATGCAAACAGTTCAGTTTAGTATAAGTATAATTTTTGTTTACACAGTTATATGTCAAAACAGTTTTATTTCTAACAATTCATTTGAACGAAACTTCAGTTTCAATGTCAAAAATGGTTCTATTTCTAACAATTCAGTATAGCGTAAGTATGCAGTTTAGTTCTATTTAACCTATAGAAAGGCCTCAATCAGGTGCTGCAACTCCGAACCAGAGTTGACCTGGGACTAATGGTAATAAAGCAGTACTCTGCATTTTCCAAAGCTCCTGCATTACTCCGGCATTATATCAGATTGTTTAGTTTCATATTCAGGACACGCGTTGGGGGATCTTACACCTCTGCAGTTGGTGTATTCTACAGCCCCAGCCGACTGGGCAATATATATATCTGCGTGTAAGCGATATTTTTATGTGTGTATGTAAGATATATATATATATATATATATGTGCGTGTGTGTGTGTGTGTGTGTGTGTGTGTGTGTGTGTGTGTGTGTGTGTGTGTGTGCGTCTGTGTGCATGCGGAAGTATGAGTTTATATATTCAGAAGTCTGTTACTTGAGTGGAATAATTGTGTACTTATTTATATTGCATACTAACAAATAGACCTAATCAATTGTTCCGAATAACCAAGCAAATTTTCGTTAAATGAAATGAAAGAGTTTATATTCCGGCAGTTCAATTGAGAGAAAGTCTATTTACAATATTCTATCACACTAATCCAATCATGTCAAAGGTACTTTTGGGTTACATGGTACGAATAGGACATTTCCAGCGGCCAAAATCACCATTCCGATTTCCGCCTCAAGTGGGGGGGCATATTCGGCTTGCCACCGTCATCACCACTTAGTTGGCCGATCGGTGCTGACCTATGAAAGACCAAGTTCCACGAACTATAGCTTGCCACACAAAGCTCCTTGGAAGAGATGCCGAACCTTTGTCAGCTTGTCATTCTACCGGCTGCCGGCTTTTTTGATAACCTATCTGTTCATTCCCTGGTACTATATTCTCACCATATTACAAAAATCATTGAACATTGATGTTGTAGTGAATGGCTTAGTTGCTGTGGTCTACGGGAGTTACTCTCATGTTTATTTCCATCACAGATAAAACACACATTTTACAAGCTCGTAAACAAATGGAATATGACAACAACGAACATTTACAAACAAACAATTTAATAACCAAAACATACAAGATAAAAATAATTAGAAATACATATTATGTACGAGCGGCCTTTGTAGAAAATTCAGTTGTGACCAGTTGAATGAAAATAGGATTGTTCGTCCGTGTGTGTTTACATGTTAGTAAAGTCGATTAAATAAATAGGTCCAGAATTGGCCGAAGTAAGGAGGATAAAGATTTTGCCTTTACTTACATATATGGGTATGTGTGTGTATATATAAGTGATGGACCGTAAGTATGGGTTTTCGTTTTCTTAAGTCTGTACGTGATTTTTCTTATTTTGGCGACAACGTGTCGCATTGGTAAAAGAAGGTTGCTTGCCTTTTCCTTTTGAGTCTTATGTTGTGGATCTCTTCTGTCCGTTCATGGCCTCTCATTCTGGAAAATCTTTTGGGAAGTGGAAGGAATGAACTTTGGCAATCGAAGGAATGAATGAACTTTTGGTAGTTGAATGCCTTAGTTAATAAAATTCTTCGTCATTTATACTTTAAAAAAAAAAAATAGGATAGTGTTAGGTTTTATTGCAGGTCCTAAAATTCAAGCGCGCAGACATTTCTTGACCAATCAGATTCTTATATTTACTTATTTGTTTTAGAGCGTAAATTTTTTCTGTTAATTAGTTTCTGTGTCGGATTTTCTAGAATGTTCTTATTTTGTGTTTTCAGCTGATTGCTTGAAAAATATAAAAATGTAACTTTAATGTTAATGCGATTTTGATCCGAAATTTCTAGAATGTTCTAATGTATGTTTTGGGGGTTGATTTTTTTTTTTTTTTTTTTGGTCTATCACAACGACACAAGAGCTGGTCACCGAATGAGAAAGGGACTCCTAACATGTGTATTATATTTTGGTACAAAGTGAAATACACACAGCACTCAACTCACTATTAACGCGCTATGTAAGGTGCTTGTTAACAAACACTTCCAGCAACGAACCCGCTCTTAAAAAAGCACAGCTATATAACTGTCAGAGAGATATGTTAAAAGCAGCGTGGTATTTTGTGAACGTAAGTTGAAAAAGGAATGAAAGATGTAACCAAACATAAATCAAATGTGGGCGTTGGCAACAACAGTTACCTTCTTGCAACCTATCACACATTCATATATCAATTCATGGCTGAAATAAGCAGATATAATCTCTAAGAATATAGATAAACTTAGTTTAGTACAACAGAAACACAAATAGAGGAGGTTTATTTGCTTAACTTTATATCAACTCCAAATGGGTTATTTAATGCTGAAATTTGTTTCATTTCCAAATGTTTGATTGTAATCATAACTTTATTTTCTATGTTCGATGACCTACAAGGGTTGATATGCCATAAAACCAAACCAATCAAACTGTTTCATTTGGTTGTTCGGGAAATACTGTCTGATTTTGGCATAAACTGTTTAAAACATTTTCTGCCATATTTTAATATTAGTTGTATATAAAAAAAACTCCCATTCTTAATGATTAAAATGTCCTCTTCGTTAATTTTCTCTCATTTCTTTTCGGAATTAGTTTTTTAAAAGTTATATGCCCTTTAATCTTGTAAATGAAAAAAGAAATGATGCGTTTAAATTTTTGTACGAGTTCAAGCTCGGCCACAATTTTGTTTCATTACAGAGCTCGGTACCTACTGCTTCTTTTCTTTGTCAGCTCAAAGCCGTTTTCTCTGATTTTATCGATCGATGTTCTAAGCACGTAGTCTACACAGATGATAAAGAGTTATGGGGATAGTGTGTCCTCTTGTAGTAATCCTGCTACAATGTCGAAATATTCTGTGTCTCCATCAGGTGAACGTACTTTCACTTTGGTGTTTCTATAGAGAATCGTTATTGCTGCTACGGTTTCTTTAGGTAGGCCGTATGCTAGTAGGATTTGTTCCATAAGCAGAAGGTACCCCGCAAAAACAATTACCGACGCCGACTAAGCCGATGACATAGCGATACTGGCGAATACACCCAACCAAGCCGAAACACTACAACATAGTTTGGAACAAGCCGCCGAAGGCATTGGCCTCCATGTCAATGCACACAAAACTGAATATATGTGCTTAAATCAAGCTGGCGACATTTGCACACTAGACGAAACCTCTCTGAAACTGGTAGACAAATTCACCTACTTAGGAAGCAGTGTGTCATCAACCAAAAAAGACATCGACACACGGCTATCGAAGGCATAGACAGCTATCGATAAGCTATCGATAATATGGAAATCAGACCTGACCTATAAAATGAAACGCTGTTTCTTCCAAGCAGCGGTCGTATCGATACTGCTGTATGGATGCACCACTTGGACGCTAACAAAACAGCTGGAGAAGAAGCTAGACGGCAATTACACAAGAATGTGTCGAGCAATTTTGAACAAGTCCTGGCAGCAATACACCACAAGGCAACAACTATACGGCCACCTGCCTCCCATCACGAAAACTATCCAAGTTAGACGAACCAGACATGCAGGACATTGCTGGAGAAGCAGGGACGTCCTCATAAGTGAAGCACTCCTATGGACCCCCGCATATGGCCGAGCAAGGGCAGGACGACCAGCTCGAACATACCTACAGCAGCTATGTGAGGATACGGGATGTAGCCCCGAAGACCTGCCAGAGGCGATGAACGATAGGGAGAAGTGGCGAGAGAGGGTCAAGGATATCCGTGCTAGCGGCACGACACGATGATGATGATGATGATGATGATGAAAAGCTCGGCCACAATTTTCTTTCATTACAAAGCTCGCCCACATGTTGGTAGGATAATACTCTTCAGTCACATGTTGGCGGGTGGACAATACACAGTCATATGTTGGCAGGATGACTTAGCAGAAATTCCCTGACTTGAAGACTTCCCACATATTCTGATCTTTCAGCTTCCGATTACATTTTTTCAAGTTCGTAGACCGGTAATTTCCAACAAGGGCGTGTGCCTCACCGGTGGGACATAGTAATATTTTGGTGGAGCTTGTTTAGAGACCAAGCTAATGGTCTTTTAAGCTTCCTTCACATGAATTGCCGTAAAATTTTGTTTATGTAAGAATTAAATATTACAGGTGGACATTAGAATTTTAGAAATAACAAAGTGAAGCTTGGCCGAAAGTCGGTTGGGAACTACTGACGCAAATACTTTTTACGACAGAAAACATTCCATTAAAAAATTGTAGGAAACTGTATTTAAAAATTTCTTGGTATCAAAACCAATATCGTACTTCCATTAATCATCCTGTTAATCGATGGCAGAAATTTATAGATTTTCAGGGATCAGATTTTGACTGATTAAAACACGGTTCGAATCCACTACTTCAGGAATTAAAGTTTATTCGAAAATTATACATTATTTTCCGAACCACCAATTATTTGACCGAGAGATGTAACTGTCATTCTAGATCAGAGTGGACATGGGAGTAATGGTAATGAAGGGATTCTACACTCTTCTCCAAGCTCCCTTTGTGGAGCTTCGCAAGTGTGAATGCCAAGTTTTCAAATCACAGGATTGTATTTTGGTTCGAACCCGTACTTCTAGTACAAATAAGAAGATACGGGACTATTTTATGCATTAGATTCACGGTCAAGTCACAGTGAAAGCATCGGTTAACACCTGATCATGAATATTTAGAATCGATGAGACTACTCAGTACCTAAATGCATGAATATACTGTAACAAGCTGTATCATAAGAAATCTTTGACTTGAATTCGAGAAAAAAGGAAAACCTAAATTACATCTTTCAATTCGTCATGATGTTTACATAACCCGTCAAAGATGAGCAGGATTTGACGTAAGGTCAAGTTTTAAGCGGATTACAGCTGATTTCAATCCAGTTTTCATTCTATTTGATCGGTTCCCTTACCAAGACTAAAGAGACTAACTGCAATCCTAATTACCTATTATATATTGGGGTGATTAAGTTCGATTAATGATTTTCCAAGGGCATTAGCGCAAAATGAAGTAAAAAGGGATTGTCAAGGATTTGAACTGAGCTTGTCCAGTCCATTACTTCATACGATCCTATTTACCAACCCCTCCGCTCGGTATTTGCGTCGAAAGTGAACGTAATAACGCGACTGGAGTACGAACTCGCGTACTACGATTCCGCAGTCCATCGCTTTAACCAGTCCACCACGAGGACACCCCCCCATTACTTCATACGATAACCGTTACACCACTAGCATCTCCTTTGCAATAATTTTAGTCCTTATGAAAACTAGTTTGCAGATAAATTACTGTTTTATAAAGAGTTTAATTCTCACTAGGTGTCCTATATTTAATACCTAGTGCTAAATATAAGCTATGATAAGTGTTTTTTACTCATTTGATAAAAACAAGTTTCTACTGGCTTACCGAAGTTAAGCAAGGCTTAGCCGGTTTAGTCATTTGATGAGTGAGAACTAAAGAACAGTAGATACAAATCTATGTAAATAACAATTTCACAATCCATCGAGGAGGTTTGCACTTACAAGAATCTGTTTACATTTTAGCGGGAATATTATCATTTTGCGCAGACAGGATTGTTGATATTGGGTCGGCAATTTCAAGTGGAGCTTTTCTGGGGTAATATTTCACCAGGATTGATGTAATACACAACGTCTGTGGCACAATCACGCAGAGGAAAGTTCAAATTACGAAAGAAATAGGAGGGCTTCTCGTGAAACAACGCAATATATTTTCTTTATCTTATAAAGAACCCCCCCACACACACACACATACACACACACACACACAGAAACACACACACACACATATATGTATATCTCCCTGCACACACACACACACACACACACACACTTATATATATATATATATATATCCCTGTACACACACACACACATATATATATATATATATATATATATATCCCTGCACACACAAGCACGCACTCACACACATTTATATATATATATATATATATATATATATATATATATATATATATATATATATATATATATCCCTGCACACACAAACACACACACACACACACACACACATATATATATATATATATCTTAGCACACACATACATACATACACACACACACACACACACACACACACACACACACATATATATATATATATATATATATATAAGGCATTGTGCATGTAGGTGTGAAGTGTAATAGAGGGTCCTGTCAGTATAAACGAGGAACCATACAATATAAAAAGGTTCACGTTATAAAAATCTTAAAATAAAAACCAAAGCTATCATCAAAAGTTTCGTACAATATAAGCATTAAGATATTAAGACAGAAAACCACACACGTACACACACACAGACATACATGTGTGTGTGTGTGTGTGTGTGTGTGTGTGTGTGTGTGTGTGTGTGTGTGTGTGTGTGTGTGTTTGTTTGTAAATAATTTTGTTTCCTATATATATAAATACAGAGTTCTGAATATCGGTGGTAGGACAGAAGTAAAGGGTAGCCACAGAGTCAACGCCACAAAGCGACTGTCAGCAATTTTTTATGTCCATTTCTTTATACGCTAACGCTTACGCCTCAAGCGATCCCTTCGCTGGAACTTTAGTCGTTATCATAACAAGTTTGAAGACTAATTACTTTTTTAAATAATCGTAGAGTTAGTGATCTAGTCGATAGAAAAAGGATTAAATATTCTTGAAAAATCACAAGAGTGTTGGTTTTTTTTTTTTTCAGTTTGCCCGTCAATACAACCATTGTTCGCTCATTTTGTCGTTCGATTTTAAATATTCTCACAAAATTTATTCTTTGTGAAGGTGACTTCTCGTTAACATAAATTTACTTAAGCTATTTTCTTTTCTTTTTTTTTTTTTTGTTTCGTTTTTTTTTTTCGGATAACTGTCGAATAGACAATGATTTTGAGAGTACTTTTTTACAAAGCGTTTTACAAGTTAATAGGGTTCAGCTTGCAATGTAGGAGGATAACAACCAGTAAGGATTCCCAAGATACATGAAAAAATATAATTGCCCTTCCTCTTAAGAAACGACCTTATATATATATATATATATATATATATATATATATGTGTGTGTGTGTGTGTGTGTGTGTAGAATATATATATATATAAATATATATGAATAAATACATACATGCAGAATATTATTATTTATATATATATATCTTTTTTCACACAATATTAGCATATATATATATATATATATATATATATATGTGTGTATGTGTGTGTGTATGTGTGTATATATATATATATATATATATATATATATATATATATATGCATGTATATATGTATATATACAAATTTCGTTGAACATAATAGACATAGTTCAGCATTTAAATAAACATTCATGCCCAACAACAGAATTAAGAAAAATTCCCACCGACAACACAACAATATTAGAACATCAAAATAACATAAACTACAGATTCTGGAAGCCGAACATATTGGAAACATGCAACCCACACTTAACAAAATTAATTTTCAAACCAGTGCTAATGTACTTAAATGTCTTTAGCTACTTAAACTATTTACAGAAACACATTTAAAAGCAAACGCTACACACTCCAATGGTAAAGACACCCTTACATTATAGTAATGCAAAAACAAAAGTTACATCATTTTTGTAATAGATCCTCCCCTGATGATGGCCCAAAGTCGGGCAGAAAGCACTCGGGATATATACAATTATGGAAAATACATCAATCAATTACCACAGAATACGATAAAAGCAATACGGCAATATGAACGGATCAACAAGAAAATATGTAGACAGAAAATTTCTTTGATGTTCAACAAAATTTGTATTAATGAAGCAATGCTGCTAAAATACATATATATATATATATACATATATATATATATATATATATATATATATATATATATATACTTTTTTTAAAAGAAAAAACAAAAACCGGTCACATTAGGATTATAAATTTATTTCCATCCTTTTCTGGGTTTTGATATAAATCAAAAGCACCAAAAAATAACAGGACTTCTTCAGTTCTAATGGATAAAATAATTCAGAATAGACACAGAAAAGAAGGGTGGGAGGGGATAGAAGAGGCGTGGAGAGTTTTCTCCTCATTTAGCCCACTTCCGCCTTTTTTATTTATTGCCGGTTGGAATTATTGTAAATTAATTTTAAAAATTTTTTAAAAAAATTCTTAATACATTTGGACTTAAAACTCCAGATTTAATGCTAATTCAGATAAATACAACTTTCTTTAACAACTTTACGGAAGGATACAGTAATACTTATATTAAATTAAATTCAAAATTTAAAATTAAAATTTTTAATTTCAAATTTTATTTTTATTTTTGAGCCTATTAATTCAGTTACACTTCCATTGAAGAGTACCTACACATCACATGGTTTCTTCTCATCTTTTTTATTTTATTTTATTTTATTCATTTCACCTTAAATCTCAATTTAATCTTATCTTTTTTCATTTAAGCATTATCTAAGATAATTTGTCTATAGTTTAAATTTATTCCTATGTCGGCGTCTAGCTATTAATTCACATCGCTGATTTAATGATTTAAAAATTATTAAATTTTTTTGTGTTTTTGATTAATATCAAAACCCATAACAGGTTGGAAATAAATTTATAATCCTAATGTGCCCGGTTTTTGTTTTTTCTTGAAGAAATTATTGTTCTGTAATGTCAGTTACATTGAGCTCTTTACCAGGAAAATTTAAATGTTCACAGTTGGATGGTTTTTTTGTCCTGATGGAATTACTCCCAACTCCGGTTTAACTGGACCGTATAATACTCATATATATATATATATATATATATATATATATATATATATATACATATACACTCACAATATATACAGGTGACAACCCCCCCCCCCCAAAAAAAAAAAAACAGAACGCATAAAATTTGTTATTACTTCTACAAAAATAAAGCAAAATTATTCTAATTTTGTACACTCGAACTTTCGGACATGTTGGTGAATACTGTGGACCAAATTTTTCATGCACAGAATCGACTTCATATCCTAAAAAAAAAGGCTAGATTTAAATTTATGAATTACAGTAAAAAATATATGGACTGTTTTTCTGGGTCACTCTGTATATACACGTAATATATATATATATATATATATATAAATATATATATATATATATATATATCATCATGTCGTGCCGCTAGCACGGATATCCATGACCCTCTCTCGCCACTTCTCCCTATCATTCATCGCTTTTGGTAGGTCTTCAGGGCTACATCCCGTATCCTCACATAGCTGCTGTATGTATGTTCGAGCTGGTCGTCCTGCTTTTGCTTGGTCATATGCCATATGGGGTCGAGTAGAAGGAAGAGCACAGCCAAAGCAAAATTGAAAGCTGCAAGCCAAAAAGAAAGAGTAAAACTGTGGAAACAGCATTTCGAAAAGCTACTAGGAAACCCACCGAAAGTAACAAATGAACCGATCACCAGAATTATATATATATATATATATATATATATATATATATATATATATATATATATATATACACGTAATATATATATATATATATATATATATATATATATATATATATATATATATATATATATATATATTGTGCGTGCTTAAAAATATATCTCCCATAAAAAAGGATATTGAAAAGAATAAGACCAGGCTGTTAAGACGGTAACAATAACAGCAGATAGTGTCAAGAAGATGTATGTATTCTAGAACATGTTGAGAAAAATTCACAAAGCGAAATAAGCGAATAAGTATTCTAGAGTAGATATCTCGACATATTTCTCCTATGTCATCTAATAACTGCTCCTGTTTAATCTCATAATTCCTTCTCTTTCATTTTAGACTGAGAGAGAAGTTTCTCTCGTTTTAGTGTCACGTGTAATAACACCTAACGACATTTTTCTTTCGTGTTAATATTTCACACAATAATATCCAACCCAATGACTAAACCTCAACCTATATAAACACTAAACTGGCCACATCTATTGCCTGAGGAGACTAGAGGAAAGCATGAAACTTAAGTTATGGACATATTGTGTCGAACTTTCTAATATCTATTGGTTTATAACTGCTTTGCAATAATAGCATGGAACATTATTTCGATGCTAAAACTTTTCTTATTTGCTGTTCTTTTAACTTCATATATTGAAATTTATTTAAATTCTGAAAACCCATTAAAGTAATAATAATGAAAAAAATTTATTTACAAATGTTCCACTTCCCAAAACAGTTGATAGGATTATGAATAATATTTATCACAACCCAAAGTTTCACCAACTAAAAATCAATTCAAATACTTTTCGCAAAATACTTTTACCCTTCACAACTGAGATATTAATATTTCGATCTCTATGTAAATATACACATTCAAAAGGATGGAATAGTGATGGGGTTAGCTTTAGGATCTATTATTAGTAACATTTACATGTCAAATCTTGAAAATATGGTTTTTAATACCATTAATAAATCTAATATTTATTTAAGGTATGTTAACGACATTCCTTCTCACTATTTGCACTTATGGAATCAACATAATACTAGAGA
Organism: Sepioteuthis lessoniana; assembly: GCA_963585895.1. Lineage (NCBI taxonomy): Eukaryota > Metazoa > Mollusca > Cephalopoda > Myopsida > Loliginidae > Sepioteuthis > Sepioteuthis lessoniana. The sequence goes on from OY757922.1 coordinate 8,094,095, forward strand.
CTGTTCAGAATAACCTCTTTCTTAACTTCACACAAGAACTCAATATCAACAATAAAATATCATTTCTCAGTGTCCTTATAGACATAAGCAATATTAAATTTACCACCTCAACATATTAAAAAACAAACAAATAAACCCCTGCACCCTTAATTTCCATACTGAATGCTCCTTTCGTTATAAACGAACCCTCATAAAAACACTTATTTCCTGAGCTAAACTGCTATTTTCTTCTCAAACTATCTTCATTAATGAAATTAAAAATATAACACAAACACTTATTAATTATAACATTGGTGGCACAAAAATGTAATATTTCAATTTTATTAAAACTGAACAACGTAACATAGACAATACCAGAAACCCTAAACAACCAATAAACCTTTATTACCAAAACCAATTTCATAATAATTATAAGATAGATTGACATTCAATTCGAAAAACTATCCTGAAAAATGTTCTCCCAACTGATCCTACAAAGAAAGAGACTTATTTAATACCACAAACTTCCAACTTAATTATTCCTAATAACTCTCTCCCCTCAACTGAAGTTCTTGATAGGACAAATGATGTCATGATCAAATGTCATATGTTGAAATGTTCCTTGGGAGACTGTGTCTCCAACGAAAATAATACGTACGTCTTACTATGCACCTTAATGATTCTAGTTCTATAGCCCTTAAAGCCACTCTTTCCCTAAATCCAAATTTCGAAAAATCTAGGTGAAACCATATGAAATTAACAAGCCACGACTACAAATTTCTGAAGCCTTACGTATAAAAACGGAAAAAAAATATCCCCCAAAAACCTCGAATTAATAGAATTGACTTTGAAAATACCGACAGTGTTTTGAAATGCCTTTAATGATTTATTAATGAAGTGAAAAGAAATAGAGAATTTAAAAAATATTCTATTTCTCTCGATAGATATTCTATTTCTGTTGATAGTAATTTTTGCAACGTTATAAAAACTTTTGAAAAATCTTTTAAAAAATTAATCTTTATGCTTGAAAACAACATCTGATGATGGCCTATGAAGGGTTCAAAAGTGCTCGGGACAATTTCGGTAAATTCATTCGCCATCTCCAACCTAAAACAAAAACATTTGTCAGGTTTCTTGAAAGGATCCTAATAAAAGTTTGTTGACAAAATGTTTCTGTATTATTCAATCAAACATGCTTATATAATATATACCCACGTGCAACTTAGTACATGCTGAACAATTTTTAAATAAATATTTGAATTTCCTTTCAAATTCATATTTTTGTTGACAAAGTTTCAAAGCTGCATAATCTGGTAATAGATAATACATAGCACCACTTAGAATGAATAATGTGCCAATAAAAATGATAAAATCCTGCTATTCAGATGAAAAGTAACGTTTATCACAATTAATTTTTTAAGGAAATATTTGGAGCGTATATATTTATTGACGATTATTTATAAATCTCTTTACTATATATATATATATATATATATATATATATATATATATATATATATATATATATATGTGTGTGTGTGTGTGTGTGTGTGTGTGTGTGTGTGTGTGTGTGTGTGTGTGTGTGTGTGTGTGTGGAGTCCTCGAAAAGGCAAATATTAACAGCATCGATGGCATGCAATAGAAATTCCTGGCAGGCAAAGCAATCAAAACTCATGGTTGAGATATCATTACCGGTCAAGGAGCATTCTATGTGAAGAACTCTATACTGTCCCTTGCGATAGAGGGGAACCACAGAAGTTTGAAAAACTCCATTAGAGCTTGTCACATTGATCATTCAACAAAGCTGAGGACCATGATGCCTGGCGTTTCACTACCAATCAAATTGTTTCCTCCTTAGAAAATACCTCTAAGGCTGACCTCAAGGACAAATTCTAAGCCATCTCTCGTCTTGGAGCACCTTTTCTCAGCTCTATGTTTACGAAATCAATCCCTTATATATATATATATATATATATATATATATATATATATACTTAGAGATTGAAATACACATAAATTTGTAATAATGAAATATATTCCTATATATTAGAAACATCTTTTCCCTTTGGGAACATCTCATGCACCCTGTAAGACTTTGGGATATATCTATTTTTCCTGGACAATATTTTAGTTGTAGACCTTATAAACGATAAATCTTATTAAAAAAGGAACACATATATAGTGATTTGTGGGCTGTAAATAAGTCAATTTATTTTGGGAATACTCTGTATATACAGAGTAACGTTTTTTACACAGCCAGAACCTTTTGTTTATATAAACAAATATAAAAACATGATTTTCCTAGGAAAATTCTATAACAAAATATTCGTATATATAGCAGCCCCAAAATAGGTACATTTCCTATATATATATATATATATATAGTATTTTGGTTTGCTATAATTATGAATAAAACGTGCTTGATATCAGTGTTTGTGCATATATAGATTTAAGTTTGAAAAGCGTAGACATAGTATAAAGAGTGATTGTTCATTGTCAGTTTCTCACATATGTGATCCTTAGGCTGACTGATGTGAGTCTAATAATCGCATAAAAAGAAAATGGCTGTCACCAAGCAACGTTGGATCTTTTTCTACGCAATTCAAACATGTATGTTGATAGATAGATAGATATCACTCGCAACATATCTATCTATTTAGCCTTTAAAAGTGGTAACTCTTGAAGGCTTACAGAAAAAGCCATACTTTTTTCGATTTAAACCAAGCAGGTTTGCTAATATATAATCCCCTAAACAAAGCAGCTTTTAAGAATCACCGAAGAACCAGAAGTACCTTCAGAATCCATGTGTTTATCAGTGCGTATGTGTATGTGTGTGTGCGTGAGTGGGAGTGACAGAAAGAGATAGAGAAAGAATGAAATGTATGCATTTGTTAGCTTGCTGAAAACAATATTTTCTACAGTAAAGCAAGGGACGATAACCAGAATAAAACTCAGAATTGTCAGTGAGTAAGCGAATGATACCTACATATTTGGCTTCAATGAATCGTTTTTGGAAATTATTATCAGGACATCTAGTAGTTGCATTACTGAAAATTAAGTCACAGTTGAAGATTGGTTTGGTTTGGTTCGATTTTATGGCGTATCACATTGTAGGTTATTAAATGCCAAATCCATTTTTATACATATACACAGTTCTATTTCAAACAATTCAGGTTACCATTAGTACGCAGTTTAAATGTCAAAATAGTTCTATTTCTAGCAATTCAGTTTAGCATCAGCACAAAGTATAGTTCTACTTAACCTATAGATAGTACCCTATCAGGTGCTACCACTCCTGGCCAGAGTAGACCTGTGAAACATGAGAATGTCGGTGATGCCTATTGTAGTTAGAATACTAGGAACAGTCCCCAAATGCTTGAAAAGGAATTAAAGATGTGAGAAAGGATTGGGAGCAAGAAGACCCATCAGCGAGAAATACTAAAACGAATAATGGAAAATTATGGAGACTTGCTGTCATTTAGAGTGAAGTAATAAACCGCCATCTAAACACTGGCGTGAAAAATCAGAAAGAGTAACAATAAAAATTTCTCTAAAAAAACCACAGCATCAAACTAGGTGATCCACTGGGAATTGTACAAGAAACTGATATTTTGCCATACTGACAAATAACATCTGCACTAACAAGAAGCTGTACTTGAAACTGAAACTTATAAGATTCTCTGGGACATTGAGATACAAATGAATCGCATAGTCAAGGCCAAAAGACGAGACCTAATTTTAATTTTCGAGAAGAAAAGAACTTGTTATCTGGTGAATGTTACCTTGCTAGCAAAAGAAGACAAAAAACTGGTGAAATTCCTGGATTTGCGTGAGAGTTTAAAAAAATTGCAAAATATGAAAGTGATACTGTTATCTTTCGTAGTTGGAACACTAAGAAAAATCCTTAAAAACCTGTAAAAAAGCTGGGATTAATTGAAGCAATGGGTTGAATTATACCTTTACTGACTGACAATGATAGCTTCGGCACTGAATAATTCATGATTGTTGATATACAATTAAAGAAAAAAGAAAAAGAAAGAAAGAAGACTCAAGTTACAAAATACGTATTTTAGACATGACCTGAAATGGATTAATGTGTTACGACAAACACTAGAAATCCCTGCCGTTAGGATAATTCACTTGATATATTTGTAACTGAACACAATAACCCTTGAAATAATCTTCCGTAATAGATTTTTGCTTATAGCATGAACCTTTAGAAACAAACAAGAATGTACTTCAGTGTGAAATGGATAATAGGCAGAATTCATTAAGGGGCCTATAACCCATGGTGTAATGGTTATCGTTGCAGGATGTGGACACGACGACACGAGTTCAAATCCTGGACGAGCTTGATTACATTTCACATAGCACTAATACCCTTGGGGAAGGTATGAATCCAATTATTCTCCCTCCAGCTATGGGTAAATAGTAGGGCAGACAAGGTTCTTCAGCCTTGGTGAGGCATCTAGTCAAGGAAAAGGAAAACTCTGAATTCAAACTTGCTAAACTTCGCTTAAAAATTGACCTTGTGTCATATCCTGCCTGAGCGGAGGGGTTGGTAAATAGGATAACCCTTTTTTTTCAGGGGCCCACATCACAATCAATTTGCCTCATAACCTATCAACCCATAATAAAAGCAGTGTGTAGAAAACTGACCCCCCCAAGAAACACACTCATACACACACAAAAGTTTACATGATTGGGGGAGAGAGGTGATAAAAGGGAATTGTGCAAGAGATTAAAATTTGATCATAATGATAAAGAGTATATACACAGAAACTGCGTTTTATTTTATCGGTCAGGTCTGATTTCCATATGATCGATAGCTTATCAATAGCTGTCCCTGCCTTCATTAGCCGCGTGTCGATGTCCTTTTCGTTTGATGAGAGGCTTCTTCCAAGGTAGGTAAATTTGTCTACTAGTTTCAGAGGGGTTCCGTCTAGTGTAGTGATGTCGCCTGTTTGATTATTGGACATATATTCCGTTTTGTGTGCATTAACATGTAGGTCAATGCCTGCGGCAGTTCGTTCCAAACTATGCAGTAGTGTTTCGGCAGTTTCTTCCAGACAGCGGTCGTATCGATACTGCAGTATGGATGCACTACATGGACGCTAACTAAACGTCTGGAGAAGCTAGACGGCAATTACACAAGAATGCTGCGAACAATATCGAACAAGGCACCAACTATACGGCCACCTGCCTCCCATCACGAAAACCATCCAAGTTAGACGAACCGGACATGCAGGACACTGCTGGAGAAGCAGGGACGAGCCCATAAGTGATGTACTATGGACCCCCATATATCATCATCATCATCATGTCGCGCCGCCAGCGCGGATTTCCCTGACCCTCTCTCGCCATTTCTCCCAATCATTCATCGCCTCCGGCAGGTCTTCAGGGTTACATCCTGTGTCCTCACATAGTTGCTGTATGTAAGTTCGTGCTGGTCGTCCTACTTTTGCACATCCATAAGTGGGGGTCCACAGGAGTACATCGCTTATGAGCTCGTCCTTGCTTCTCCAGCAGTGTCCCGCATGCCTGGTTCGTCTAACTTGTATAGTTTTCGTGATGGGGGGCAAGTGTCCGTATAGTTGAAGTCTCGTGGGGTGTTGTCGCCAGGACTTGTTTAATACTGCTCTCAACATTCTTGTGTAATTTCCGTCTAGTTTCCTCTCCAGCCGCTTCGTTAGCGTCCATGTGGTGCATCCATCTAGTATTATCGACACAACCGCTGCCTGGAAGAAACTGCGTTTCATTTTATCCGTTAGGTCCGACTTTCATATGATCAAGAGCCTATCGATAGCTGTCCATGCCTTAGTCAGTCGTGTGTCGATGTCTTTTTCGGTTGATGAGACGCTACTTCCTAGGTAGGAGAATTTGTCTACTAGTTTCAGAGAGGCTCCGTCTAGTGTGGCAATGTTGCCCGTTTGGTTGTAACACATATATTCAGTTTTGTTTGCATTGACATGGAGGCCAATGCCAGCTGCGGCACGTTCCAGACTATGCAGTAGTGTCTCAGCTTGATTAGGCGTATTCGCTAGTAACGCCAAGTCATCTGCGTAGTCGGCGTCCGTGATTGTTTTTGCGGGGTACCTTTTGCTTCTTCTCTTTGTCAGCTCGAAGCCATTTTCTCTGATTTTGTCGATCGAAGTCCTAAGCACATAGTCTAGGCAGATGATAAAGAGGTACGGGGCTAGTGTGTCTCCTTGTAGTACTCCTGCAACAATGTCGAAGTATTCCGTGTCTCCATCTGGTGAACGTACATATGGACTCCCACATATGGCCGGGCAAAAGCAGGACGACCAGCTTGAACATACATTCAGCAGCTATGTGAGGATACGGGATGTAGCCCTGAAGACCTACTAGAGGCGATGAACGATAGGGTGATCCGTGCATGCGGCACGACATGCTGATGATGGTGATATACACAGAGCAGAATTGCTCCCAGAAAATGCGGCGTATAAAATACTTAGTGATTTGAGATAAAAAACGGATCAACAAATCTTAGACAGAAGACACGACTTGGTATTAATTAAAAAAAAAACTTGTCTGCTTGTGGATTTTGCTCTTCGAGCGGACCACGATGAGATCATAAAAATGTGAAGAAATAGGAAAATACGTGGATCTTATAAGAGAGCTGAAAAAACTGAGGAATTTCAGAGGGTTGTTTTGGTGCTCTTGGAAAAAAGACTGGAGGAAATGTATATCATAAGAAGAATCGAGATACCCAGACCATAGAACTTTTATGGTCTGTCAAAATACTTAGTGGAGTCCTGGAGAGTTGAAGAGAGTTGCCTCAAGGAAAAACCACCAATTAAAAGTGGTATAAAAAAACTTCCAAGGAGTAATATGATAATATGGAATAGAAAAGAATCTAAATTGTATCCAACAAAAGCTATGCGGAGACATAGGCCGAGACAGAGGCCGAGACTGAGAGAGAGAGAGAGAGAGAGAGAGAGAGAGAGAGAGAGAGAGAGAGAGAGAGAGAGAATTAAAATGCAGGCAAAATGAGAGTGGAAGCTGATATACTGGCTTTTATACAAACTCGCGAACATTGACCATACAGACATATAACATCAGTGTTTTTTTTAGTAAATTCAGATATCTATCAGCATTTTGACTTTGTGTGTGTTATCTAACAAGTCAGCCTTATTTTGTCTGGTTTCTGTTCTCACAGTTTTTTCTTATTTACATCCAGTGGCTCAGTTTTCTTCCTGCATTCTACACCAGCTTATTAGTAGAATTTTCTCGTTATTTTGGAATACCTTTTTTTTTTTTTTGTATTTTTACTCTGTTATTTTAATCCTTTTCAGGTTTTTCACACCAGGGTTAGGCGATGGTTTCTCACTGTAGTTTAAGTGACAAAATCTCCTAAAGTCTCAAAGACTCTCCTCAGTATTCTTCATAGTTTTTTTTTTTTAGTTCTCACGCAAGATCCAAGTATTTGTCTATTATTTCGCTTTGAACTATTTTTTATTCTTTGACCTGCTGGAACGGTAAAATCATCAACACGACAAGTACTCTTTCTTTTTTGCTAATTACGACAAAATCTAGTCTTTTGGCTGAGATTAGGCGATCCGATTATATCTCAAAATCGCAGAGAATTTAATGCATTTCATTTTCATGGATAGATTCTGGTTTGTGCATGAGTCTTTTGCATATTTCTCTGTGGAACTCCTTTCTTCGTCATGAATTCTTTTCATGTTAGTTTTCTGCTTGTACTTACAATGTAATTAATCGTTTCATCTATTTCTCTGCATAACCTACATTTACTATTTGTTTGCTTCTCATCGATTTTCGCTTTTACATAGTTGGTTCTTGTAGCGTTGTTTTGTGCTGCTATTAGAAGAGATTCACTTTCTTTCCTGAGATTCTTCTTCTTCTTCTTCTTCTTCTTCTTATTATTATTATTATTATTATTATTATTATTGTCAGTATTATTATCTCTATGTTGAGTAAATCAGCTTTTTTTCATTTTTATCTCTTTCGTGCTCGGAAAATATTCATCTTTTCTCTCCGTTTCCGTCTGTTTTCTTTTTCTGTTAATTTTCCCACTTAACAATTCTTTTAAACAGCACATTTTCCGTGTCTCAACTAAAATTTTAATTGTATGCACTTACAAATTTATTATCTATCTAATGAATATTTCTGACTATCTAGCGTGTACATTTGCGAAGCCAGGATCGGCATAAGTTGTTTAGAATTTAACAGATTTATTTCGCTTAGACAAAAAAAAAAAAAAAAAAAGAATCAATTTTCATTTTTGCTTGAGTTGAATTGAAGTTAATTAGGAAGGTGTTTAACGCATTTCAAATTCAAAATTGTTCATTTTAATTAGTATACACGCACACACACACGTATATATATATATATATATATATATATATATATATATATGTATATTGTCAACAAAATCTTCTCGTACTAACTTTACTAAATATATATATTTGAAAACCGGTCTCGATTGTTTTGTATTTATTTCTATTGTGTTGAGAAAATGGCGGAAGACAAGCAAGGCATAGGATTAAGCATTTTGTTATTTTTCTATAGAGAAAGACTCCAACGGAGACAAAGAAAATGTCATGTTTATACACATGGATCAGTTTCGAGTTATGAATAGTTAGCTAAGTTCAAGGAAACTTAACTGTTGCTTGATTGATTGATTTTAGCAGCATATACAAAACCGTCTAGAATTACTTCTATGCCAAGAATTTATGGAATTGCGATTGTTATGATGTTTTATTAACCTCGTTCCTATAGTTGTTTCTAAAAACATTTTGCACGCAGTTATTAAATATCAAGTGGCCAAGTGGGATGGGAATGCAGAATACATTGACTGTTGTATAAAACGACTGCATCTCTGCAGAAGAGTAAGACTCCCCCCACTGCCCAACAAGTGTCCTATGACACAAAACAAACTGATGGTGACGCTTCAGTAAAATTGGAACTTTGGGAAATGCAGATTACCCCTTTATTGCCATCACTACGGACGGGTAGGACCTGAATGGATCTTATCTATGGGTTAAATAGAAGTAAACTGTGTATTTATACTAAACTGAGCTGTTTTAAATACAACTGTTTTTGATATTTGAATTGAGTACTTCTGCTCAACGGAATTGTTTGATATAGAACTGCTTTGACATTTATCTGTGTGTAAAACAAAAAAAACTGAACTCATGCTAAACGGAACTGTTTATAGGTATGAAAATGGATTTGTCATTAAATAACCTATAATGGTTTTTATGCCTTAAAACTAAACAAACAACAACAAACAAACAAAATATCAAGTATTCCTATCTAATATAGGTAACTTGCACATATTAGTATAGTTTAAAGGATTCCAATCTAATACTAAAAAGTACATGGTTTTAAGCAATTATTTCTATTTGATAATGAACGTTTGCTGGCATACATTCGTATATTTTCAAGTAAGTAATTATAATTCTGAGTAAAAAATCATAGCTTCAAGTAACTAGCTTTTATATAAACTGAATACTGTTATATGGCCTCAAATATTTTTTATTGAATACATATATTTTTAAACGGATGGATTTAACACAGACATGGGGGTCTAATAGGTACTACCACTCAGGGCTAAAGTGGACCCATAAGGAAGGGCAATGAAGGGATACTCTCCACAAGTCAGATCTCGAGACTGGAACAGCTCCATCGGATGTCATCATCATCATACCGCGCTATCAGCACAGACATCCCTGACACTCTCTCACCACACTTCCCTATCGTCCATTGCTTCCAGTAGGTCCTCAGGGCTACATCCCGTATCGGCACAGAGCTGCTGTATGTAGGTTCAAGTTGGTCGTCCTGGCTTTGCTCAGCCATGTGAAGAGGTCCACAGGAGTACATCACTTATGAGCTCGTCCCTACTTCCCCAGCAGTGTCCCGCATGTCTTGTTCATCAAATTTTGATAGTTTTCCTGATGGGAGGTAGGTGGCCGTACAGCTGTTGCTTTGTGGGAAGCTGCCTCCAGGACTTGTTCAATATTGCTCGCAGCATTCTTGTGTAGTTGCCGTCAAGCTTTTTCTTCATACGTTTAGTTAGTGTCCATGTAGTGCATCTATATTGCAGTATCGACACGATCGCTGCTTGGAAGAAACTGCGTTTTATTCTATCAGTCAGGTCTGACTTCCATATGACAGATAGCCTATCGTTAGCTGTCCATGTCTTTGCTTGTCACGTGTTTATATCTGTCTTGGTTGATAAGACACTGCTTCCTAGGTAGGTGAAATTGTCAACTATTTTCAGAGAGCTACCGTTTAGTGTGGATATGTCACTCGTTTGATAAAGCACATATATTCCGTCTTGTGTACATTGATATGGAGGCCAATGCTTACAGCGGCTCGTTCCAGTCTATGTAATAGGGTTTCAGCTTGGGCGTATGCCTTTGCCAGATGCGCTATGTCATCGGCGTAGTCGGCATCGGTAATTGTTTTTGCGGGGTTCATTCTGCTTCTTTCCTTTGTTAGCTTGAAACTGTTTTCTTTGATTTTATCGATAGATGTTCTAAGCACGTAGTCTAGACCATTGAATGTAGTTAAGCATTATATCTAGGACATTTTTGCGTGATGGTTGTTGGGGAGCTTACTCCTCAGTTTACTCCTCACAAAAGTCTAAATTACACTTTGAACACAAACTATATCAAGATTGAATAGGATACAACATGTAAGATTGTTTAGTTGATAAACACACTTACAGAAATACCGATACTCACCTCACGACATTTGCAAGAAGTTTTAGAGGCATAGAGAAGATCCAAGAAAAGGTCTGATCAGTATCTCACAACCTGAATTTTAGGAGGTGCCCGTGGCGTAGTCGTTATCGTCGTAGGAAATGGACACGAGTTCAAATCCTGGACGAGACTGATTGCATTTCACATAGCACTAATACCCTTGGGAAAGGTATGAATCCAATCATTCTCCCTCAAGCTATGGGTAAATAGTAGGACAGACTAGGTTCTTCAGCCTTGGTGAGGCAACTAGTCTAGGAGAAGGAAAACTCTGAATTCAAACCTGTTAAACTCCGCTTAAAAATTGACCTTGTGTCATACCCTGCCCGAGCGGAGGGGTTGGTAAATAGTACCACCTGAATTTTATTTCTTGTCAGACATGAAGACAATGACTTTTATTGAAGATTGCGACTGGAGTAAAAAAGTTAACTCAAGTCGATGATACGAAGCATGAAAAACAATAAAGGTAACCAGAACAGTCAGTAACATAAAAAATATTTATTCGGAAAAAAATATTCCTCTGTATTTGGTCAGACAATTGTACATGCCTATTATTTTCTGATTGACTGAAACTTCCGTCATATCGTTATTATTCTCATTTCGACTTTTTCTGCCGTAAAAAAAAAGAAGAAAATCAAAGCAATTTACAAGACTGTAGCATCCATATTTCCCCACGATATCCCTAATCTATGCGTATAATTTCCAATCCTTATAAACATCTCATATATATATATATATATATATATATATATATTTACAATTGCTCGGGAAGGTAACGGTAATCAATTCAATAAAAGAATGAGGCCAGGTGTTACATGCAGGCAGATAGACAGAATATTGCTCCCATTTTATTGGTACATTTATTTTTCATATGACGTCGCGGAACTAAAAGTTCCACTTTCTTAAAACTCAAGAATGAAGCTTCAATATATATATATATATATATATATATATATATTATATATATATATATATATATATATATATATATTACATCGTAGTGTCTGTTACCCTGGGTTTCATGCTTTCCGTCAGACAGTGTGAAAGGTTTTCGAAAAAGCACTGATTAATGTGTTGAATTCTTTCTTATGGTGGTGTTGGAAGGGGTGTGTGCGTAGTGTGCCTTAGTCAGTGTGCGTTTGTATGGTAGTGTGTGTATGCGCAAACATATATATCTGTGCATATACCAGTGTTCCTCTTTACATTGATACACATATTTCGACTATCTTTTGATGAGAAGGGGTGAAGCAAAGAGAGTGTGAGCAGAGAAGAGTGGAAGAGGAGGCGGAAAAGGATTGTTATAATCCGAACGATTTCCTTTTTCTCTTGATCCTACCTATCTTTTTGATAGCTAAATGTTTATTTGATGTGAATATGAAATGTTTGTTTCGTAGTGAATTTTATTAAGTGGTAATGAGGATGATTAAAATTAAAATCATTATCACGTACCTTTTTTGCTATTTTATTTTTTATTCGTTTTTTTTATTTATTTACCTAATGATATGATTGAATTGTGAACGGTTATAGCGAAATATTTATTTGGTCCACATTTCTTCGTTAATAAATATTTGATTAAACAATATAGACATCCTTTGTCGACACATCTTTGGATTTTTCCTGTCGTGTCACCACATCGATTTTATGAGATCTGCCGGAATTATAATAAAACCTCTCATGATTAACTTGTTCCCCAGTACTTTCTTCCAAATCATAGGCCATTATTAAGGGTTTGTATATTTGGCCTAATCAGTAGAGTGTTCGTCGTAACAAAAATCTTTAAAAAATGGTTCTTGATGCCGCCTTGTTTAACACTCAGCATTTTATGGTAAGGATCATGGGTAAAGTGGAACAATACAGAGAGGGGAGTAACGCCCTCCCTACACCTTAGTGTAGAAGCTATTTAAAAGAAGCATTCGGATCACGCTCGACTAAGGTCTCTAATTTACTTGATGTGTTCATAGAACCAAATTTAAAAGAAACCCTACAACGACACACGAGTTTAAGTAATAAATGCTCAACACTTACAAAGTAATTATGTACATGGAAATGTCACATCACTTCTGCAGTATACACATCCAGATGATCCGGCAGAAAGTACTAGGAAACCTATTAATCATGGGAGGTTATTAATCAATTCCACGTGGATATCGTTAAATCGATGCGTCGACACTAAGGGATGAATACAAAAATTTGTAGGGTGTCTATATCGTTAAATCAAATATATATATATATATATAATTATATATATATTATATATATATATATGTGTGTGTGTGTGTGTGTGTGTGTGTGTGTGTGTGTGTGTGCGTGTGTGTTAAAAATAAACAATGTAAAAGCATATTCATATTCTCTTATCAGTTTTGTTCACCTTCATATATATATATATATATATAGATATATATATATATATATATATATATATATATATATATAGTAGTGTAGTGTCTTAACAAGATTCGATCTTATGTTATTGTCAGGAAAACGTTTTCGCAAAAAAATAGTTGATATGCTCTACGAAAGTGGATTAAAATTTATTATGTCAGATTGTTCTTCATATAGAAGAGTTAAATTTAAACGCAGGTCTCCATATGGTGATATTTCCATATGTTAATCGAAACCAGACAACCAATGACATGTACACTCCACTTGCAAGACACTTAACATGAATCGCATTCCCCCGGTAACGAATTCCATTAACACTCTCATGATGAGCTCAAATAATCAAGAACTGTTCGGATATTTAAATATTCAACTCCAACTTAAAAGATATTAAAAAAACCAGGTATACTAAACTTACATGAACAAAAATATCTCAGATTAATAAATTACTAAATAATTTAATCTCTTGGAAATGCACAAAATTTAGCAGATTTTAATCCGCAAAATTTTTCAAACATGCCAATATCAAGCACAAGCTGCTCAGCGAAAACCTCAAATCAACCAACCCATTCATTAGTTTTACAATCGAAAAGACTTTAAAACTTTGCAAGGAATCTAATTACAAATGCAAAAATGTAATCTATTTACAGCAACGCTCAAGATGCCAAAAACATGTTAGAAAGTTTGAAGAGTCTTTTTTATTTTAGATTAAATAACAGTAGACCGAATGAATCATTAGTCAAAGTAAATTCCCTCCAAGCCGTCAAGACTTCAACTGAATAGAAAATCCACATCATAGAAAGAACTGGAAAAGATACAAACCTGAGATCAATAACTGAATAAAAAATAAAGGGCAAATGGATAAAAACTCTACAAACATAAGGTGACATTTGAGTTTTATATGAAAATCAATCAAGCAGCCTTGATATAAAAATTTCATAACCACCACAACTATATTAAATAAACACGACAATGAGTCACGGCAGATTTGAAAGTTTCTTCCTAGTAAATAACCACTGCACAGCCAGAAAAGGGCTAACTTAAAAGCACTACTTCCAATCCTCCATATATATATATTATATATATATTATATATATATATATATATATTAATATATATATATCATCATCATCATCATCATGTCGTGCCACCAGCACCAGGATATCTGAGGACCATCTCTCGCCACTTCTCCCCTATCATTCATCGCCTCCGGCAGGTCTTTCAGGGTTACATCCTGTGTCTTCACATAGCTGCTGTATGTAAGTTCGCGCTGGTCGTCCTGTTTTTTCTCGGCCATACGTGGGGGTCCATAGGAGTGCATCACTTACGATCTCGTCCTTGCTTTGCAGTGTCCTACGTGTCTGGTTCGTCTAACTTGTATAGTTTTCGTGACGGGAGGCAAGTGGCCGTATAGTTGGTATCTCTTGGGTTTTGTCGGCAGGACTTGTTCAACATTGCTCTCAACATTCTTGTGTAGTTGCCGGTCTAGTTTCTTCTCCAGCCGTTAGTTAGCGTCCATGTAGTGCATATATATATATATATATATATATGGATGGTGGATGTTGTAAGGGCACATGGTTAATATGTTTTATTTGGATTGGAAGTAGTGCTTTTTCAGGTTAAAATTTAGTAACTATAATGTATTAATATTTCAGGCTTCTCCAAGCCTTTCAACTCACCTTTACTTTTCTTTAACAATCAAAAAGTTAAATTTGGACTTGTATTCTACAGTAAATTTTGCTAAATTTGAAATATTTTGTATGAGAAACCTTTATATTTATTTTTACCATAAAAACCTTCATTGACTTTTTGAGATTACCAAAATGTTCAACTTAGTTAAAAGTTAATACAGGTTATGAACAGGGACAAATATTCCAAAACCGGTTGTTGTCAACAAAGAACACACATTTTGTCAAGACATTGTTGTTTTTGTTTGAAGAAAAATAGATTGTGCCATTTGAACAGTATTTTCATAGATTTATTCATTTTTATTTCATTTTTAAGTAACTTGCACAAGACCGGAAAAAGAAAGCAACTAAGAATTGAGTTGAGGGCAGAAATGAAGTTCTATTCCAAGAAGACTACCCTCAAAGACAAATTGCCAAGTGAAGATTTCTATGATATTCATTACAAAGACAGTTAGAAACTGGAGCAACAAAAATAAAACTTCTGCTGAAGATTAAAACTTGATTAGTGAGAGCAAAACATTAAAGTAAAATTGCTCTGGGGTGACAGCTTGACATTCTTCCTTCGAAATTAACACTCTCAACTGTAAAAATTTAACTGGGATCAGTTGCATTCAAAAGGGGGAATAGCCATAAAAAACAAAAAAAAAAAAAAGAAACCACCAAAAAACTCTTGTTTAGAAGATGGGTACGAAGAAAAAATTGTGATGAAAAAACATAAGAACTGGATACTGAAAGAGAGGCAAAATATTTTGCGGACAGATGAGTTCAAGTTTGAACTTTTTCGTGAGAAGAGGAAAGTGTATGTTAGGAAAAAACACCTGAATGAAGAACTTGTGGTTCCATAAATTAAACATTGTGATGAGTCAGTGAAGGTGTGGGAGGGTTTTTGCTATCAGAAAAATAGAGAGAGTGTGTGAGAGTGAGAAGAGAGAGAGAGAATGAGGGTGAGAGAGATGGACAGGGAAAATTTGATTCAAGTCAAAGAGATTATGTGAAATGACCTATGTCATGCGTTTTTGAAAATGATCTGTACACTCTGGTTTACACATTATTGTTAAAAATTCACATTTAAATGAGAAAAAAGTATTTTTATGAAAATGAGGGTGGCTCCAAAATCATTGGCATATTATATATATATATATATATATATATATACGAGGAAAATTAAATAAGTTTCCAGACATTTTCGTATGGGCACTTTTGTTGATAGTACACACATAAAACTCTAGTCCCCTTCGAAGTAATCTCCTCCGGCTGCAATGCACTTGTTTTACCATACCAAAAACTTCTGGAAGGCCGCATATAAATCCTTTTGTGTGAGCGTGTCAATGACCTTGTTCACAGCCTCTTTCATATCCTCAATTGTCTCATAACAACAACTTCTGAGTTGAGGGAATAACCAAAAGTCACTGGGAGCAAGATCTGGACGATAGGAAGGATGTGGAACTATCTTGATGCCCATCTTCCTCAAATAGTTTGTGTCAAGGATGGAGTTGTGAAGTGGTGCACTGTCCTGCTGGAAATGCCACTGACTCGATTTGAAGAGTGCTGGCCTCTTCCGACGGAATCTCTTCCTGAATTCCCTTAAAACCTCAACATAGGAACCCTAACCCTAACCCTTTGGCCAATCAACTCTGCTGTATTGACTTCCTTACTCCTCCCAAACCTCTCAGCATCCCTCACAGACTAATTGATGCTAGATTCATGCAAGATGGTCAAAAAACAGTCCGAAGCATTCCATACGTTTCTGTGGCATTTTTCCAAGTTTAAAACATAATTTTATGGCATATTGTTCTTCTAAAGTGTCCCCACGTCGAGATTGCATTTTTGAAATTCACCAGCTGTGACAATCAGGCTTTAGTAGGGTGTATTCCAATTGCAGCCGTAGCTGTTCCTTTTAAGCTGAAATCATAAAAATTGCTCAGTTATCTCATAAGATGTTTAGCAATAGCATACTGAATTCTTAAGAGTCTACGACAATTATAAATCCCTGTTCAAAGAAAGGCTGGAAACTTATTGAAGGCACCGCACACACACACACATACACACACACATATATATATATATAAGGTGAAATTCATTTTAGTATGTGTATGTTATATAGTGTGACTAGGAATATCGATAGGTATATCGAAATCCTCATAAATACGTTGGACACTATGGTAAGAGGTGTTGATAAGCTGACTAAATAGTTCACCATAAGCATCGAGTTACCTTCTTCACGCCGCTGGTGAGTATTATATTTTTTAATTTTCTGGCCATTGCAAAACACTCTAACTACAAGGCCAAAGAGCCCAGCCTATGGCCTGGAAGACCTGGGTTCAATCCCAGGTCGCGTTATACCAAAGACTTTAAAAATGGTACTTGATACTGTCTTGCTTAACACTCAGCAATATAAGGTACGTATAAAGGGCAAAGTAGAGCAAATCAGGGAAAAGTGTAGGGCCCTCCCTACACCTCGGTGTAGTAGCTATTGAAAAGGGAGCCTTCTGGTCGCTCTAGACTACAGTCATCAACTTTACTTACTTTATTTGCATCCTTCCGTGATATAACGGTACTAAATAGACCTTCGTACTTCTAAGACCCTACCATGACTTCGTTGTGGCAAAAATTGACGAACACAAAAAACTACCCAAAAGTTTATTCACTACTACAACTCGTAGGTAGTCGCAGCAAGAAAGAAGGAGAGTAAGGAAGCAGAGTTGACCGCGTTAGCTAGACAAAGAGAAGCAACGAATCCAGGTGAGAAAAAGAGAGGAGACATAAACCTTGAATTTTTTCCTGGTTTTCGGTTGTATTTCTAACAAGCTTGTCCGCTGGGCTGGGTCTAGCCAAATGCCCCCTTTGGAGCGCGCCCCCGAAATTGAGGTTCGTAAACTTTCACCTCCTCAAATCTACGTGGCTGGTGTTCAACTACCCGTCTTTAGCTTATCACATCTTGCCGCCAACTGTCCAAAACGAGGCGTCCCCTCCCTTAGCGTGATGTCGGTGGGAAGAACATCCACTTCCCCTGGCCCCGTACAAGAACTTTTTGGGATCTCCAGTTTTTCCCAAGTCATTTTTATCTACAAGAACCTTGACTTGACCGTTCGGAGACTGTCTGCATTTTTATTCATTTATTTTTTTTTTTCAATTTTAATTTTCTATGGCCCGTTTAATTACGTTACACTTCCACGATAGCAGGATTAAAAAGGGAAAAAATCTATTATCATCATGTTTTATCACTCACGATTCAACCAACTTGAGAGTCTTTCTCCGGTCACACACGACCTATGGATGACCAACAATTTAGTGAGCAACGGCATTACATCTGCATGGGTTTGTTTTAAGAAATGGGAGTTTGTTAAATAAACGGATATTATTTTTGAATGAGCTGATAACAGAATAACAATGTACCCTAGTTCTACTCCCCCTGGAACAAACAAATAAAAGATTAGTCTACACTACTAGTTATCCCTAGCTGATGGGTAGAAGAGAATAATTAATGTTTTTCTCAAACAGCCTCGTCCAGGGTTCCAACTCGGAGTTTAATGTCTATTTCCTTACGACGGTAAACGTTACACAAGAAGTTCGTAATCTATAATCAAACAATTCTGAAAACAGCAAAAAAGCTGTTGTTAAGCTTCGTGAAATTTTCAAATTAACCCTTCAGTAATTTTAATCAAGAAATTGGATTTTATATGGGAATGAAGTCAGCTATCTTTCGGTGCGCCAATTTTAAATATCTATAGATCAACTGGATTTAGTTTAATTCTTCATGAAAAGATTTTAGGTTTTATCTAAAGAAATCGCTATGAATAAAAAATAAATCCAAATCCCAAACTTATAAAAATCAACATTTCTTTCCAAACATAACAAAAATCCACCATATCTAATAATGGTTCGCAGGCTTGTCGATTAATATTCTTAGTTTGGAAACTAATATTTATTTTAAAAAGTGTCCTATAATATTCATAGTTTGCTCCTATCATCAAAAATCGACGTTTAATAAAATTCAGTTTCCTAGATATTCACTGAATACGTCATTCTGTTCAGTGTAATGATTATTGGATTTTTTCTGAAGTCGAGAAAATAATCCGCCTTGTCTGCGGGACTAAGATTACGGTATTCCCTACAGGGGTGGGTGATACTCCCTTTCAAAAAGAGTGTATTGTCCTTGATAATAGATTGCATCCGATGGGGAGGCAGAGGAGAGTGGAGTACGTTTTCATTACCATTACTCCCAGGTCCACTCTGATTCGGAGGGGTAGTACCGACCAGAACCCTTCTATGTGTCAAATAGATATGTTAAATATATTTGTATTCGATTGGACTGTGTTCAAAAGGAAATCCCCTAGGAAACAGCTACAAAAAATATGCAAACATAAACGTGTTCTGAATGCAATTCCATAATACCTTGATATAAAATAACCCAATACAGGTTGAAATAAATCAATGAATCAATCAATTAATAATGATCTTAACGCTGGAGACGCAGAATAAGAAGATCTGGGGCTTCTCGCACTATAAGAGAGACAGCCTACGCAGAAGATCTAGCACTTCTTACAAAAACACTAACCCAAGCAGAATCCCCTCTCCATAGCTTTGAGAAAGATTCAGGGGGCATTGAGCTCTACGTGAACATTAACAAAACAGAGTTCATGGGTTTTAAACAAAAAGGAACCATCTCCACTCTAAGCGGCAAACCTCTAAAATTAGTAGACCAATTCACATGCAGCAACGTCTCATCTATTGAAAGTAATGTGAACACAGCCCTACCCAAAGTGGGCAATAATTAGGTTACTGATCACAGGAAAATCTGACCAATCTAATAAAATAAAACAGGATTATTTCCAAGCAGTAGCCGTGTCATTACTACAATAAATATTTACCTGCATATCGGGCAGGATATGACTCAAGGTCAATTTTTAAGCGAAGTTTATCAGGTTTGAAATCAGAATTTTCCTTCTCCTAGACTAGTTGCCTCACCAAGGCTGAAGAACCTAGGCTGCCCTACTATATGGATACACTCCATGGGCAGTAACAAAACACAAAGAGAAAACGCTAGATGTGAAAAACATAAGAATGCTATGAGCTTTTTTAAACAGTAGCACTCCATAAAAATTCTGTACTTCCACCTACCTGCCATCTCACAAACCATTCAAGTAAGATGAACAAGACATGCAAGGTATTGTTGGAGAAGCAAGGGAGAAATTATAATTAATGGTCTCTTATTGACTCCTACATATGGGCGAGCAAGTGTTGGGTGAACAGCGAGGACTCAGATCAGCTTCGTGAGGACAAGGGATGCAGCTGATAAGACCTGTCAAGAGAGATGGATGAAAAGGATGGATAATGAGAGAGAGAGAGAGAGAGAGAGAGAGAGAGAGAGAGAGAGAGAGAGTGAGGGGAGTCCACGCTCCCAGCGTGATGATGATAATGATTATATGACCATTGGAGAATTAGCTAGAAATTATATCAGGTCATCTTAAGGTTTACCTTCATTTGCGGTAACTTTTCTACACTCTCATGAATGTAAAACATTGTTGTTGGACCGATTACTAACTCGTTTGTTTGTTTCTTTCTTTTGGTTTATGGCATATCAACCTTTGTAGGTTATTTAATGCCAAATACTTTTTACACAAAAATCTGTTCGATTCAAACAATTTAATTTAGCATAAGTATTCAGTTGAATTGTCAAAAATATTTCTATTTCAAGTTATACAGTTTAGTCAAAGAGTTCTAATTCAAAGAATTCAACTTAGTATAACCATAGTTTTTATTTCCGCACAGTTAAGTGTCAAAACAGTTCTATATCAAACAAATCAGTTTAGCGTAAGTGCAGTTTCAATGTCAAAAACAGTTCTATTTCAAACAATTTAGTTTACAATACAAAAACAATTACATTTCGAACAATTTGGTTTAACATATGTACGCAGTTTAAATATCAAAATAGTTCTATTTCAAGCAATTCAGTTTAGCATAAGTACATATTAAAAATCAAAACTGTAATTTTTCAAGTCGTTCAGTTTAGCATAAGTACAGATTTTAGTTCAATTTGACCCATCAATAGGAATGTATCGGAAGTGTACGAGGAGAGTTTGGGACCAGAAAAGACACAGGGTCAGTTGACAAAGGAAGACGGAGAAATGCAGTTGACATCGGAGGGCACGGGAGAGCGGTCGGCTTTGAGTTGGCTGTCCAGAGAATGACACAGTCAACAGAAGTCGGCATTATTACTGTCTTTTGTAGAAGTTTCGCAAAAAATACACGCCCGTGATAGTCTACAAACTCCCTTTCTTGCGCTTGGAGCTGACCCAAGTCCCTGTTGTTCGTTTGTTCTTCCTTCCACCAGCTCGATTGTATTTTGTGTGGCCGTTGTGAAATGTGAAATACCCCTTGTTAGAAATGAAAAAGAAAAACCACTACATGAATTACGGGCCATTTTTAGTACTAGTTTAAAGAAGGTTATAAGTCGGGGCCCGGCTGCTAGGGGTGTTATCAGAAAAGAAAACTTTTATTTTATAACATCTGGGATTGCATTGTTTTATATCATGTTAATTTGTTGGTAGTTAATTTTACTATCGTTGCTAATAGAAATTTAATTCATTTAACTCATTAACTTCCATTTAACTCATTACCAGCATACAGCAGAATCATAACGACGATACAATAAAGATGAGCGACACAGTTCTTTTAGAAAAATATACCTCTCACTTTATTGAAAGGGTTGTGTGTGAGAGGGAGTTGGAGACCGAACAGAACTACAACATATTGCCCCCCACTCTTATGGCCATAACAGTGTTTCTTTCCTGTTCTCCTGGGCTGTCCAACCGGGGTCCCACTCTGCTGGGTACTGGTTTTCTCTAGCGCATCTTATCTCCAACTGATTGAACTTCCTGTGCACCGAGTTATATAATTGTTCGCCGCCAACCTTCTTCTTGTGGGCGTCACAAATCGCACTCATTCAACCCGACCACGGTCAAGGTTATATTCTGATATTCCTCGACCGGATGCACCTGTTATTTACACTGGTGCATTTCCTATTTTGACAGCCCGGCCGGGTCGGAAGTCAATATACAACAATTCTATGGTATCAAATTTACCTCTTCCATCAAATATGCAGGCTGAAAATTTTCTATAACCTTTGCAAAAGAGAATATTTGAAACAAGAAACTTTAAATTATGAATAATATCTTTTCTTAAAGAAAATTCAGAAAAATACTTCCTTATGAATTTTCCCCAAATTACGGTAAAAATTTATGTAGATTTGCATAAATCATAAATTTAAATGAATTATGAATTTATATATATCGTTAATTTATGTAAATTTATGTAAACGTCTCTTTCCACATTTTGAAAAAAAAGCTTTGACCGAAAAAAGTGATTTTCGGAAAAGTGCCGTCCATTTTCCACAGTGAAATAGAAAATGTCAATTACCATTTAAAACTCTCCCAGAGATTGATTAGACTTCGCAAATTGTTACGTTGTTGACTCTAATTACAGAGTGGATTATGGTAAGATGATGTTGATTATCTCTATTAGTCGGGAGATTAAAACAAACAAAACAAAAACAATCCATTATAAAAACAAGAATCTAGATGTTAATTTTCTTTCATTGATTTTCTTTTAGAGACCGTAGGAAAGGTGAAATAGAAAATTGCAATTCACTTGTGACGTGTGAATTATGTTTTGTACTTGGGAAACATGGTATTTCTGAAGCTAACAATTGGCTAGTTAATGGGCAGTCATGTTTTCGACGTTTTTCTCTGGATCATCATTGATTATAAAGACTAAATCACCCGGTAGGGATCTGGTTGTCGAACTCTTTCCTCGGTTTCCATGGCTTCCTTCTTTAGCCAAACCTAAATGTCCGTAGGTTCGAATCTTGCATTCATTTTCCTGTCACACCACTGTGTTTTCGTGTTTTTTTTCTACAGTCCATATTCTTATTTTGAGCTTTGAAACATAGAAAAAATATTATTGTTTATTTTGTGTGACCTGTCATCAATTGATATGATGTTATAAAAAAAACCGACAAGATACAATTTATGTTTAAAATCTTTTCAGACTTTTTTTTCCAAATGAATTGATTGATTGATTTCAACAGTCTAGGGTTACTTTATTTAAAAGTTTAGGGAAGTACATTCCTTGTACGTTGACATTTGCATTTTTCATGAAGTTCTTTTTTAAGAGGTTTGCATCCATAGTTATATATCAAATGTTCCTATTTGATATGAGTAATTTGCTCGCAGTTGCATTGTTTTCAAGTATTCTTATCTAATACAAATAATTGCATAACTTCAAGTAATAGTTCAATCTAATAATAGTCATTTGTTTTCACACCGGTACATGATTTTAAGTAACTAATTATTATCATTAGTTATCACTTATTGCTTAACAGAAATACTTCACAGTTATATAGATAAATAGATACACATACATATCAGAATTTGACACTGAATGACCCTTAAGAGGTTAATTTGCCATAAAACCCAACCATCCCCAAACTAAAAATATGCGTTTACAAATCATATATATAATATATGTGTAAAAAGGCTCCGGCATTAAATAACTTATAGAGGTTGATATGTCATTAAATCCAACCAACCAACCAAGCAGTTATATGGTATCTGGTATCCCTATCAAACACGAATAATTTTTAAACAGATCTATTCGAACAATCGTTGAGACCCTTCTGAGCCATACCACTCCCATTCAGAGCCTGCTTTGAAAGAAAGGCAATAAAGGGGTGCTTTGCTCTCCCCGGTTATTCAGAAATGATGCTGTTCCATCAGTTGAAATTCAGGGCCATACCCAGAAAACACCTTAGAGGACACAACTAGGGTATTCTATGCCTCACTAACTGAATAGGGAGGATTTCTTGTAGACAAGAATTATTCATCTTTAATCTTATTTTCGGATAATTTCCTGGAGAAGAGAAAAGTTTGTTGAGAGCAAGAAGGTTATTTAGTTGTAATTCCAATGTAGATCAGTAAAGATAAAAACAACAACCAAATTTGACATTAGCAATTTGAATAAATCAGTGTATAATACGAGGATCATTCAGTATATAATGTAATTACTTTCTGAAAAAGCAAAATAAATTTTGGTAAAAATTTTTGTCCATGAATTTTTACTCTAAATTATTTAGATCTGGTTGATGAAAAAAAAATCTCGGAAAAATATTTGTTTTGAGGCTATTCATAAGTGTAGTAAGTCAAATAAAGTGATTCAGGTTTGAACAGAGTTTTATCATCAAGTATGTTGTGGCTGAGAAACGTAATCCAAGTGAAATTTACAGGGGAATGCATGATGTGTATGCAGAAGAATGTTTTAGTCAAAACATGTTTACAAAGGGTTAAACATGGGTGTGACGCAGTGAACCTGAGCCACAAAGACAGGATAAGGAGCGGAAACACAGACTCCAGTAAATAAAACGGTTCCGATGCAGCAATCAGTAAAGAAGACCATACTTACTGTCTTCTGGAATAAGAAAGATCCAATCACTATCGATTTAACTACAAAAAGGTAAACAGTATTTACTATTGCTAATTTCTTTGACAAAATTCCCCTAATTTTTAAAATGACTCCCTCGGATCGTTATCACTAAATGTCTGTCCGTTCGTACACCTAAAAGTTCCGTATTTTTGTTCGATTTTAACTATTCTATCAGGAAGATTTGAAATTATCTTTGTAATGGTTTTGATTAATTCTCGGGAATGCACCAAAGAGTTATTTTTAATTAGAGTATGTCCCTCACAGTCGATGTCTTATTGTTTGTCACAATGTAAAAATATGTCTGTTTCCTGTCCAGTGCTTACCTAATATATTGGAAATGGTGATAAGAAACAGATGAATCTTATCCTCACTTTATTAACTTAGATTCTCACGGTCACTACCTAGTGCCGAGATTAGACAGAATTCATTTAATCTCAACAACCATCCCTCTTTTTTAAAAAAAGTCGGGGGTTTAGAAATTCAATTTTTCAAAAAAAAATTACCCCCAATTTTTTTCCTTAATAATTTCCTCAACGTGGAAAAAATCCTATCACGAATTCAAATAATTTAATCAAGTTTCTTTAATGTATATTCTATTTTCCAGAATGTTCAACTATGCAATAAAAATGGTTTTACGTCTTGCATTATATCAGGTTATTTACTGCTAAATAAAACACAACACGAACATTCTCTATGTGAGCTAATTCTGTCATTTTTAACCTGTTTAGTACTCCCTAAGTTTTAAAATTTATTCCCATTTAAGGGATTTCCAAGGTATCTGAGATCTTTGAACGAACTAGAAACCGTTTTCAGTACATCGTACCCAAATTAAACAAGCCAGTAACCGTTTTAAATAAATGAGAAAAAGGATATAAAACACCCTGTAAAGATGAATAATTATGATAAACTTTAATAGAAGCGAATCTATGCCCTCTTTTATTTAATAGGAGCTACTTTCGAACTTGAATAAAATAGAAGTATTGCTAGTAATTATAATTTCGTTTCGACCAAAGTATTATTGTTGTATTTTTTATTCCAATATGTTAAGTCTTTCTTCTCAATATCAAAAAAATTTCATTAATAATTTTAAATCCATTATATTGCGTAGAGCGTTCCCCAATGGTATGGGAGACCGGGGTTCGATCCCAGTTCGAGTCATACCAAAGACTCAGAAATGATACTTGATGCTGCCTTGCTCAGCACTATAAGATAAGGATCAAGAGTAAAGTGGAGCAATCCAAGGAATGGAGTAGTGTCCTCCCCTACACCTCAGTGTAGTAGCTATTGAAAAGGGAGCGTTCTGGTTATCCTCGACGAAGGTCGCCAACTTTACTTCCTCCTTATTCTTTAGATTGTCAGTCAACAAAGTCTTCTTCATTAGGATTATTTCTTCCTATTTTAACCCATCTTATTTCTGCACGTTTTTGCCAAGATAATTTCAGTCTTTGTTATCAATATTATTTAATTACTCAATTTATTACGTCTTATTGTTGCCTTTTTATAGCAACGGATGACATTAATATATTCTTATTGAACCAAAAATCATAAAATCAGAAATAAAGAATATTATGACGCAAAACAGTAAGAAGATAGAGGTGAAATAATATAAAGTAGCGTCGTCGCCTCCGACTGTTAAGTCACTTCGACTAGAAGAGGAAAAAAAAAAAAAACAAAAAAAAAAACAGCGCATGTAGATTTATCGTTGAGGCTTTCGTTATCATATGTATTCTTTTTCCTTATCGTTCTTTTAGGAACTGTCTCTTATTTTATCTTTGATTCGTTCCTCGTCGTACGTTCTTCGCTCGTTTCCTCTCACTCCAGAAATGAAAAGAGAAAAATGGACCAAAGCACCAAATCCTATATATATATATATATATATATATATATATATATATATATAAATAACGGATTTGGAGCTTAGGTCCATTTATATATATATATATAACATTCAGATTCATTACTTCGTATAGTTTTGCGCTTCATTTTTTTTTTAGATTTCACGTCTTTTTCAAGGGATTAATGATAGCTAATGTCAATTTCGGTTGATGAGACGCTGCTTTCTAGGTAAGTGAATTTGTCTTCTTCCAGGCAGCGGTCGCATCGATACTGCTATATGGATGCACTACATGGACTCTAACGAAACGGCTGGAGAAGAAGCTAGACGGCAATTACACAAGAATGCTGCGAGCAATCTTGAACAAGTCCTGGCGGCAACACCCCACAAGACACCAACTGTACGGCCACCTGCCTCCTATTACGAAAACTATCCAAGTTAGACGAACCAGACATGCAGCACACTGCTGGAGAAGCAAGGACGAGCTCATAAGTGATGTACTCACATGGACCCCACATATGGCCGAACAAAAGCAGGACGACCAGTACGAACATACATTCAGCAACTATGTGAGGATACGGGATGTAGTCCAGAAGACCTGTTGGAGGCGATGAACGATAGTGAAAAGTGGCGAGAGAGGGTCAGGGATATCCGTGCTACCAGCACGACATGATGATGATGATGAATGATAGCTAAAACAGTCTTTTTTTAAAAGCTTTTATTGTTAAGATTGTTTTGATAAGACTGGGGTTCTTTTTATCAGTAAGGGTTTTCGGACTATTGTCTTCATTTTTATTGTTATTTCCACAACTTTTCGGTCGATATGTCCTCCGGCCTTCTTCAGGCGTTCGTTGAACTCGTGAACCTTCACGGAACTTCGAACTACGTCCTTTATTAAATTCACGGGGGTCGCCTGTTCTGATTCCGTTAGCCATAACCGGTTACAAGTGTTAAGTATTCCTGTATTGTTACTCGCCTGTAGTCTGGATTGAACCTGCAACTTCCAGTTGATTGTTTCCTTAGAAGCTTAGGGAACCAACGTCTATAACTGTTACGCCATATGTCCTGCTGGATGAAGACATTAGTCCGAAAACTTTTAATGAAAAAATCAACAACCTTCGTCTCAGAAATTTAGACAGGGTTCTTTTTAATCCCGGGATTTGTGTCTGTGAATGTCATGTTGGAGTAAATTGTTCGTAAAATTGTTTGGCCTCAGCAGAAGTATTTCTGTTTTTTTTATATACGTATATACATGTATGTACTTTGTGTGTGTGTGTGTGTGTGTGTGTACGTTTGCATTAGAATACACGTAAATCCAAATATATGCACACCCGTACACACATATATTTTCAGGATTGGTTTTTGTCCTTTCTCTCACTTCTTTTCTCAGTTGAATGTCAGTGTGATCATAATTAATTCTGTTGATAGATATTTTTTTAAGGTTCTCTGTGTGAGAATATATATATATGTTTGTAAGTATGAGCTTGAAGTTCTGTTCGTTTTGAGAATATGCACGTGTGTTTTCGTTTGTTTATTTCTCTGTGTGTGTGAGTGTGTGTGTTTGTGTATGTGTGCTTAGTTAGGATCTGTTTAATGTTGTTAAAATTCATCTATGATTTTTTTTCTTTTTTTTTTTGAGTAACGACCAGTCATCGGTTTGTTATATTGGCATTATCTAAAACCTATTTCTGCATTCATAAAGGTGTTTTGATACATGGAGTTTTCTATTTTCTAGTAATTTACTTTTGCTTTTATATAAAGAGACTCTAATGTACACATCCTGAATCGATCATATGTATACTTTTTTACAGTTGCAACATTCCATTATGTAGACTACGTTTTTAATATTGCAGCATAGATTTTAATTTATTATGAATGTTGTTTTTTGGTTTTTGAAGTCATTGGATTTTATTTATATGGTTATATTACATGCTCTATATCTTTTATCTTCGTTTTTTAGTCCCTAAATTTAGATGAGGTTAGTGTGCGTTTTAATTTTTATGGTTGTCGTTTGCTTTTAATGATTTTTGTTGTCTAGTTTGTTTTTAATTCTATCTTTGTTTTTGAGTTGTTTTAAATTCATTCTTATTTTTGCAAATCGTTCCGGCTAGTATTATTTGTATGTTGAGAGGTAGTTCAAGGTTTCTTTTTGCTATATATGTTGGGGGTTCGTAGTTATCTTAAAGTTATTTTTCTGCTAAGTCAGTTCTTTTATTTATTAATGTTGCCTGATACGTATTTCTTCTGTTGAAGGGGTATGGATAATTCTTCTAGGTGAGTTTATCGGTGGTTTTTATTCGTGACTATGGTGCATATTCCACATGCAAGGAATGGATTTTATGCAGCTTTTTGGGGCGATTACTTTTGAAATGGATCTATTGTTGGGATCTGTGAGTTTATGGTAAATATCTGTGATAAATCAGCCATTCTTATTTTTCGTGACGATGTCTAAAAGTAGTTGTTCTCAAAATCTGTTGCGTGGTTTTTATTTTCAGGTGTAAGTTTTTGAGTAAGTTATACAAATCGTTAATGGTGCTACATTGGGAATTTCCAAAATATGAAACAGTCATCATCATCATGTCGTGCCGCCCGCACGGATATCCCTGACTCTCTCTCGCCACTTCTCCCTATCATTCATCGCCTCTGGCAGGTCTTCAGGGTTACATCCTGTGTCCTCACATAGTTGCTGTATGTAAGTTCGAGCTGGTCGTCCAGATTTTGCACGGCCATATGTGGGGGTCCATAGGAATACATCACTTATGAGCTCGTCCTTGCTTCTCCAGCAGTGTCTGGTTCGTCTAACTTGTATAGTTTTCGTGATTGGAGGCAAGTGTCTGTATAGTTGGTGTCTCGTCGGGTGTTGTCGCCAGGACTTGTTCAATACTGCTCTCAACATTCATGTGTAGTTTTCGTCTAGTTTCTTCTCCAGCCGTTTAGTTAGCGTCCAAGTAGTGCATCCATATAGCAGTATCGACACAACCTCTGCCTGGAAAAAACTGCGTTTCATTTTATCGGTTAGGTCGATGTCTTTTTCGGTTGATGAGACGCTACTTCCTAGGTATTCTATGTATATTTTCTAATAAATTCTGTTTTTATATGGCTGTGGTCTTTTTTATTAATAGATTTTATTGTAAGGTAAGAGCGGCGTATGTTAGTGCCATTTTAATTTTCATAGCTGTTCCTAGGGTTTGGATGCAATTTATTTGGTCGTATTGAAAAGTTCTTGTTTAGGATTAGGTCTATACCATGAATGATAATTTTTTGTTAAATCTTGGGTGTAATTTTTTCTTGGTATTTTTCTATCGAAAATGAGATTGTGGTTTGTTTTTCTAATTCATGGCGAATATTGCCTAAAGGTTTGTGATTTCAAATATAACAATGAGTGTATAAGGATAAGTTTTTTTTTTATCATATGGAGTTTAAAAACTAGATGTCGTCTCTGATGTAGCTTTCTTATATTCTAATCATACGTTCTCACGCCCATTCAAATCGGAGAGGAAGATAGAAAAAAAAAACAGAAAATATATATGTATGCAGGTGTGTATATATTTATATATATATATGGTTGTACGTGTATATAAATGTACTCTCACTCAAACACACACACATAGTTCGCACACATAATTGTAGAAGAATACATAATAAAGTACATCTGCAAAGGATTAAAAGTTTTCATGGGAAATTTATTCCAACAGGATATTTCAGAGACATAAATCCAGGAATTAAAATGAATCACACGCCTATCAAAACCATATTAAGTCTAAAAGCTTGAAACAAAGACTGCTGTAGCCTTCATTAATCTCCTGAATAAGACCATAAAGACGAAACCCCGTTTAGAGCACAAATATATGAAATAATAAAACCCTATAATACTGAATTCAGATTTATTTGTATACCTATTTATTTTAAGATATTTAGTCTTCTCTAGTTGGAACAACACACACACACACACACACACACACACACACACACACACATATATATATATATGAAAGAAAATAATGGATTGTAATCCGAAAGTTTGTAGAGAAAAAATTGATAACAAGGTAATCCAAGTAGAAGGAGATATTTATTGAGAAACAAAGTCGACACTGTAACGTTTCGGTTCTAATGAACCATCATCAGGACTATGAGGAGTTATATTAGTGATGTTAAGTTAACGATGGATGTGTAAAAAGTGTAAAAAATATATAAAAACTTAGGAAAATTTGTATAACAAGAAAGTGTTGGCTGTTTATTACAAGAAAAAGTTGGCCGTTTGATCAATGAATCAGCGTTTGTTGCTTTAAACTACGTCACCTAAACCAATTAAAAAAGTGTGCAGAATCCACGTTCCGTTTGTTCATCGAGAAAGATTTCGAATCATTCCTTGTTTTCAAGATATATATATATAGTGGCGGTGACAGAACAGCTCACACACACTTCTGTCCCGGGTGGGTGTCATTGCCAGCCCCCATCTTCACTTAGACATGTTGGCCTATGCAAAAACAGCCGGGGGTGCTAGATAAAGTATGTATTCTTACACCTAACCGACTAGAAGAGATTTTGCTCTCCGTCAACTGGTCTTTCTTTCTTTTGATGACTTTTATATTCTAACCATGGAGCCATTTGCTTACAATGCTACATTAATTAATTAATTGATAATTTAAAAAAGTTTGTACATTTTATGATTAAAGTTATGATTCAATATTGAACAACCTGATATTTTACCCGCAGAACATTGGCAGCTCCCTGTAAAATACAATTGAATAAAAACTCTGCCTTTTTTTTCGCTTGTCGTATCAGTTGTTCAATAATTTTTTTTCTGTTCATTATCAAAGTTTCCTAAGTCCTATTTACAATTCACTGAGCCCTCGATGCAAATATTTAAACGAAGGAGCTAATTCTCCTCTGGGATAATTTTCTTCGAAAAAGAAGTCTTTCAAATACTCGAAACACAATTTTTCTGCCAAGGATATCTCAAATGTTTAATTTATATCATCGAATATATAAACTCACGAAAAATGCGTCAGCGAAACAAAAAAAAAAAAAAAAGGAAAAAGAAAGAAAGAAACAGCAAATAAAAAAAAAAGAAAGAAAGAAAATAAAAACAAATTCTAAATAAAAAACAAGCCCGCGGTTTAAAATACCGCATTTTAAACATCGTAAGAAACGTATATAAAAAAATGCAATCAGAGAGCTTTTGCTTTTGTCATGGGTAGATGCCACGAGAGGTGGATTGGACAATATGCTTGACGGAAATATATTACTTTATTTCTTTCTTCAGAACCTTGGGGATCTTTTTTTGTTGTTGATACTGTTTATGTTAGATTATTTTCTTTTTATTTAAGTATGGCTCCATCCAGGGAGATATTTACTGAAGTAGAAAAAATAAAGACGTATCCCATTAATTTTCCGACCAACTGTAGAAATAATTCCTTAAAAAATCGAAACATATGAATACCTGTGGTCACACAACGCATTTAACTTTGGTAAGAGGTGGGAAAAGTTCTTTGAGAACCCCTTACGAATATACGAGAAAAGGGACGAGAGAAAGAAAGAGAGAGAGAGGGAGAGAGAGAAAGAGAAAGAGAAAGAGAGAAAGGGAGAGAGCGAGAAAGAGAGAGATGAAGAGAGAGAGAGAAAAAGAAAAAGAGAGAGAAATAAAGAGAGAGATAGAAAGAAAGAAAGAAAGTGAGAAAGAAAAAGAGAGAGAGAAAGAGAGAGAGAAGGAGAGAGAGAAAGAAAGAAAGAAACAGAGAGATAGGGAGAGAGAGAGAAGAGAGAGAGAGAGAGAGTGTGTAATTATTTTTCTTTTTTGGTTTATGTCTCTGTCTCTCTCACCTTCAGTCTCATACTGTTGCATAACCAACTGTGTCTTTGTGAAAACGATGAACAAGTATACATAAAAATATATCATTTTAATCTCGATAGGGGCACTTAGTTTATTGTTAGTTTCAGTGATAGATGGAGAGACATATACTCAGAGAAAGGACTACTTCTTGTTCCATATCTTCCAGCAGCCGGGGGGTAGCAACGCTTGCACCACCTTGCAAGCCGTATCGTCAGCGACGTCCGAGATGCTTCTGATCGGCTGCCTATCCCTAGTTCGACCATCGATTCTATGCACTCTGTCTAAATCCGATCGTGCGGTTATTATATCACTTAGTCTCCTTCCGGTTGCACACCTGCTCGACAGGCCTGCCCCGACGCAGTGTCATCCCCGTTTACTAATCACAACGTGACAGCTTGTCAAAGCAAACGAGGTCACTAGGAACGAACCGAAAATCCACGCCATATGTTATATAACAATACACACACTCATTCACTCATATCCTCACATAAACACATACGCACATACATACACACATAAGGTTTTAGATATAAATATGTGCAACTAAACAAAGGAAATACTAAAAATCTTTGGCCTGACCAAGACAAGAGCAAATAAGTGCCGTGAAATGAATCAGCTATTCCACACTTTCTGTCCTACTATTATGGCACGTTTCTTGTCACTATGTACTGTATATGATATTTTACGTGAAGATTAACTTTTTTCTTTTTTGACAAGAAATTT
This sequence comes from Sepioteuthis lessoniana, assembly GCA_963585895.1. Lineage (NCBI taxonomy): Eukaryota > Metazoa > Mollusca > Cephalopoda > Myopsida > Loliginidae > Sepioteuthis > Sepioteuthis lessoniana. Next base: position 8,126,759 of record OY757922.1, read on the forward strand.
TAATGCGCTCAGAATATCCCCAGATTTTGTACGTAATGGCTTCTCTTGATGTAATCATGATTTTCTTCGTTTTTGATTTTCATAAGGAATTCATTTTTATCATTAGTTACCATTTTATACAATCGCCCTATCGGCTGAGACTGCAGAATATGCAGAGAGAACATCTGCAAAGAGGGTAAGATCTCACCAACTGTACTAAATGTTGGTCGTTGGCGGTGACTCAACGTAATCCCAGTGGCTGAGCCGTCCCTGATCCGGGTATTAAGAGGTCGCATAACATGCAATACTCTACTTCGGCCCTTACTTTAGCTAGAGAGGTGGTCGGATTGGCCCGATTCGATCAATCGGCAATTACGTCAAGTCTTTGTAACTATATGATTGAAACATCCAACCCTTTTTATTTATTAGGTGACGAAGGCGGTGGCAGAAAGTCAATCACTTTGAAAGAAACATTTAAGCAAAATTGTTTCTACGGGTTTATTAATAGATATGAAGTCAGTGAAACTTATTTCTTTGAATATATTAATGCACATGAAATTAATGAAGATTAATTCAACGATTTTATTAATACACATGAAGGTAATGAAAATTAAGTTTACCAATGTATCAATTCATATGAAATCATATATATAAAAAAGGGCATTAAATAACCCTCTAGGGTTGGTATTTTATGAAGCAAAATAATCAATCCAATTTTTTTAAAGGACCTTTTCTGTGTCCAATAAGAAGAGAGTGCTAAATTTGCAAAGATTATATCTCGTGCGTAACAAGTTCGGTTGTTTGGCGCTAGATACAAAAGGTTATGATCTCACGTGTCAACTAACGTGTGCAACTTATGGATTCATAGAGGCATGACCTAAGTAGCATATAAAAGAAGGGCGAGGCGAAGTCAAATTCTCTTCCGCTGGTCGTTCAGCACAGCACACGCATCCGCACTTGTCTACACATATAGCACACAATAGTATATGTCACACATGTGATTCTTTATTCAACACTTCCATTCTATCACATTCGTATTAATTACTGACCAGCAACTTATAACAAAGACTCTTCAATAACACAGCAGGTCTTTTCTCTACAATTTTTTCTCTGCGGAACATAAAAAGTGCACCATTATTTTAGTATTTCATGCCATTTCTGTATTCATTTAATATATTTGCACAGGCAATAAAAAAACTTATCATCATCATCATCATCAATTTGTACTGCAAGCACGAATTTCCCCTTCTCTCACCATTGGTCTCTATCATCCATCGCTTCTAGCAGGTCTTCTAGACAACATCCTGTGTCCATACGGAGCTGTTGCTGATAAGATTTGTTGGTCAGGCAGCAATTGCACGTCCGTGTGAAGGGGTCCAAAGGAAAACGTCGCTTACGAGTTCGTCCTTACTTCTCCAACAATATCCCGAATGTCTTCTTTTTTCGATGGTTTTAGAGATTGGAAGTAGGAGGTCGTACACGTGACGTTTTGTGGGATTTCGCTTCGAGGATTTGTTCAATATATCTCTTATCATTCTTGTGCAATTCCTATTAAGCTATTTCTCTGTATACATGTGGTGCATCCATACAATAGAACTGATACAACCAATGCTCGGAAGAAATTGCTTTTTATTTTTATTCGATAAGTCTGACTTCTATATGATCGATAACCTATCGATCACAGTCGATGCCTTCGCTAGTTGCATAGTGGTGTCATTTTCAGTAGATAAGAAGCTGCTTCCGAGGTAGGTGAACTTGTTCATTAGTTTCAGAGAACTACCATTTAGTGTGGAGATGGCTCTTTTTTTATTAAAATATATATATACTCCGTTTTGTCTGCATTAACATGGAGACCAATGCTACTGGCTGCCAGCTCTATTATTTACCGTTGCGTCCCACCAACGCACGAATATGGAACAAGGCCATTTTTAACGTGGGCCTGGTCGCAGGGCCGAAGCCCACACTCGTCCGACAATGCCAAAAATACCGTCGGCCCCGTCGGCATTCCCCTTTTTGGGGCGCCAGGTAATAACCCCTCCCCCGAAGGGGGAAAAGCCTGGGGGGATGGCCCCCTAAGGCCGGAGGAAATCTCCAGTGCCGAGGCACACCTGGCAGAACCGCCCTGAGGTAAGACGGCCTACCGAATGCAACCCAGGAACTGGAGAGGAAAAGCCACACACAAACGCCCTAGAGCGTCCGCGCTTTTCAGCAGGGATTCAGCTTGGGTAGATGTAATTGCCAGAATCGCTATGTAATCTGCGTTGTTTGCATTCGTGACAGTTTGTTCGAAATATAGTCTGCTTCTTCTTTTTTCAGTGTAAAGCCGTTTTCTGTTATTTGATCTATCGACATTCGAAATTTGTCATGAATTGTTCTTTATGTTGTTTAATATGAGGAAATAATAAACCATAATACATTTCCCCTGACCGACTTGTTATCCCTCGTTCAGTTGTCGATTCAAAATTCAATGTTGAACGATGTTTATTTCTTTACTTTTGTGTAAAATGTATTCTTCGAAATTTCAAATTATTTCTAAAACATTTTTAAAAAGTCAAGACAGTTTGCTGATTGACAAAGTAACAGAGATGATTAAAATTGTAATCACTTTAAAGAGTTCCTTAGCAACGAACTTCATCATCAAGCTACTGAGTGTGCGACAGAAATACCAGTGCCAAATAATATATAGGTATAATGTTACCCCTTCTGGTTTCAATCGAACCCCGTTGTAACTTTACCGTGATAAAAGGTAACGAACACAAAACACTGTCGGTTGCAGAATACGCAAGGTTATGGCTAAGAGACATTCATTTAGCGAAAAGACAAAGATAGGCAGAAGAAATGTCATCATTCATTTGATAGATAGAATAACGAGGGAGAGGTTATGTCCTTTCTGCGCTGACCGGCCGTTTATGTTGTGGTTTGCGGGTGTGGCTGTTCTGGGACTCATCTGGTCTCCGAACTGCACAGCTCCGGCGAGACCCACTTTCGGACTCTCTCGCACCCCGGGGCTTCCTCGTCGTCTAAAACACCGTCTGGTCTGATAACTCTTCTTCGGCCACTGCTAAATTTTGAGTCTTCGAATCTCTTTCTCATAGGTCTTAAAATTGTTCCCTATCAAATCGTTAAATCACTCGTAATCACTTTCTTTAGTGACACATCATTACTGAATATCAGCTGATAGCTACTAAATTGTTCATCTTAATATTTTCCTTACTGCCGATTCTAAAACAAACTTGTCCATCATGTGTTGACATGTCTACTTGAGCCCTGACCTTTACAAAACGAAACCCCCAGTCTCGACACCGAACACGACTAGTAAAAGAACTTACGACTAAAATAATTAACTAAAATGTCTAATTATTTTACTTTCCTCGAATATTTTAAACATTGCTCTGTGTGGTGCAACTAAAATTTAGCAAGTGGCAAAAGTAGCTCAATTTTGCTTATGACTTTTTTTCAGCTTACGATGACAGACGATTATGTAACAAGAGCTGGCCGTATTTTGTAAAGTTGACAAAAGTTTGCACTTCAGATTGTCTGACTGTTTGGAATGTTTTCTGGAGTTTGAATGCTTCAAGCTCTTCCAAATAGCTTTCTTTTAATCGCTTGAATTTTGATTCTGACATTTTTAACCCATCGCTATATTGATTTTCTTTCCAGAACAGCAGCATTCCGAGATAACATAAAAAGTGCACAAAAATCTCTTTTTAGCAGCAACAGATTCACTAGTTTTCTAACTCGTTTCAACAGCAAACGCACATTGTGCACCAGTCAAATCGCCTATCCTAACTGATCGCATTCGAAAAAGAAAATACGATATTAGTAAGAGGGAGTAATAATACAACTTTCATAAGTTCTCTTGCACCCCACTGGTGAGAGTTTAAAATGAGTGCAGTATTTTTGATTCACTCTGCAGCATATTATTTGTTTATATGATCTTTTCTATTTTTTTACTTCGAAAAACTTTGAAAAGACTCTCATTATTATAAATTTTTTTTTTGCTTTTTTTTTCTAAAGGCAAAGAAAATTGTTCAATGTTTTACAAGTTTACTTTCTTTTCTTCTTTCATCACTTATGGTTCTTGATTTATACGTATTGAATTTTGCTTTATATTCTTATCGTTACTAATTATTTGCTTCTTTACCTCTATTATTTCTCTTGATTTCCATAGAGAGAGAGAGAGAGAGAGAAAGAAAGAAAGAAAGAAAGAAAAAAGACAGAAAGAAAGAAAAACTATTAAAATAAATATAAAGAAAAATGTTATTAGAAATAAATGAAGAAAAATAAAGCATGAAAAACCCAAAAAGAAACACACACACACACACACACACACACACACACACACACACACACACACACACACAAACATATACATACATATATATATATATATATATATATATATATATATATATATATATTGTGTGTCAGTACATGTGCATGTGTATGCGTGTCTCGAGGCAAAATAATATAATTGAACATAAAATAGATACATTATTTAAAATTGGCCTACCCATTGTTTTTATACTTCAGTTTCTTTTTTTTTTTCTATAACAATTTTTGGGAGTTTTGATTTGCTTTTCTTTTTTGCTTGTTTGTTATTTTTATAGTTTATACCGATTTGGGGTTTTCAAAACCAAAGTTTCGGTGCAGAAATACTTTATATATACGTCAGGCAACAAATAAAAGAATTGTATTGTTACTTTGGCGTTTCTATCAAATTGAGCCCGTGTCTTTAATATTAGTTGGCAGCGGCAGTGTTGTGTATCGAAATTGAAGTTCAGAGACTACGCCGGGGTTAATCAAAACATGTTTAGAAGCAAAATAATATAACTGAAAATAGATTATTTAAAATTGGCTTCCCCATTGTCTTTATTCTTCAGTTTTTTTTCTTCATGCCATTTTTTGGTGGGGTCAATTCATACCAATTTGAGATATCTAAAACCAAGAAAAACTCGGCTGTTTTGTTTTCCTCAATAAAATTTGTTTTTTCCTCCATTTTCTTCCTCTTCCTGTAAATAAATATAAAAGATACAAAACCATGACCATTTAATCCTAATCAAAGTTATGTAAACACGAGAAACGGTATAATATGCAGAATCCTTTATAACTGGTTAAAAAAGAATGAGTTTCGAGTTGGTTTCTTTGTTATGAATGGCATATCACCCTTCGTGGGTTATTTAATACCAAAGCCATTCTTATTGAAGAACAGTAGAGGGACTATTTAACCTGTAGTAAGGAAAAATAAGGGGGTTCATAATTATAAATAAAATGACACAGTTGAACTTTAAATAAGTTAAAGCATAAATATTACAAACATTTTGAAAAAAGAACTCATTATCAAAACCTTACACGTGTAATATCAAAAATTGATAACGTCACGACAATAAAAATTAAGATAAAATAGATGAGGTCAAATTCCGTAACAATCAAACATGCAGTCTCAATAATCATTGAATCATTTGCCTCGGTATGTCAATGGATATAGGATTCTTGGAGAGAAATGTGTTATAAGAGTTTAAAAAAACATCAGAAACCATGGGATGCAGAATGGATACTGGACGGAATAATATCGTAGATCAACGGCTAGGATCAAATAGTTGAGTTAGAAAACTATTTCTACCCATCTCTAAGAAAGTCATCTGTTGATGGGAAAAATAGCCACAGAAAAATTACTGTAACTCGAATTTTTAACCAAACTTTAATCCCAAATCCCCCTTCTCTTCGATCTCCGCTTTTTTCGTGTTATCCGTTTCCAATATCTAAAGTATTTGTAAGTTTACGATGCTCCGAGCGTTTCAATTTTTCTTGATTTGGTAGTTCTATTCCTGATGTCATTTGTCGTTTTTCGCTTTTGATTATTATCATGGCACATATTTCTCTGCGAAATTCCATTCCTTTTTCAACACCGTATATTCTCACCCTCTGTTTCTCATTCTTTTTCACTTTTAGCAAAACAGAGAGAAGTTTGTCGATTTTTATTTACATATTCTTTCTTTCTTTATTTTCTGAATTTATTTCTAAAGATAATTTTTTTAATTCATTTCATTAGAATTATCATATCTTTCTTTTCTTCTTTCTTTCTTTCTTTCATTCTTTCTTCTCTTTTTATTGTTTATCACTATGCTTATATAATCCATCCTCATATACTTTTCTTCTAATATCTGTCAACAGTTTCTCATTAATTCTTTATAATTACTTAAAAAGAGACTTTAGAAGATTCGCTAGTGATAATGTGTATGTGTACTATTAACGTCAAAGGACTACTTTTATTCATAGATTGGTCAAAACTGAACCATTATTGTTACTTTCCTTTCCCTTCTCAAAAATATATGTCGTTTCTTCATTGAATTAAAAAAAACATAATCTAACGCCATTTTTAAAAAATATGTCTGTGGTGTTGGTTTAGCTGATTCCTTTTCAAGGATTTATTTGAGATATTAATCATTAATTTCTTATTTTTTAGATTTGATTTTCGTAAAAACTAACATCAAAAGCCAACTTTAGGGCGTATCATGTGGTATAATCCTTAGAGGATTTGGTTAACTAATAATTACTAGTTAGTACGATTCTAGAAACCCTGTAATAATTATATATATATATATATATATATATATATATATATATATATATATATATATATATATATATGGTGGATGAATATGATATTTTTCAGGGTATAGTGTGCCATCAAACGTTAAATTTTGAGGAACTTTTGCTGCTAATTTTCTGATCTAATCATTTCATAATCCTATCTGCATTTTCCCAGATCAAAATGAACACGCATTATCTTTATAAAATAATTGTAACATTCACTTTTTTGATCAGATATATCGATCAGTTAATTAGTTACAAATTCCCTGACAAGTTCAAGAAATGTTATTGGTTTACTGGAAATTCTAATGAATTCCTTTGTTAAAAAATATTGTTGATAATTTGCTACGCCCATTTTTGACAAATGGAACGTCCGTAGCCAAAGATGTAGGAATACATTAAACATTTCACTCAAATCTAATAAAATAGGACTTTTTTTTTCTTTCAATTATTTAGATTATTTTATTCATTTATTTATTTTACGTTTTATGGCTCTTTCGGCATCCCAACTTTAACTGTCTTCTCACATACTCCTGATTTTAAAAGAGAAATAATCTTTGTACATTATATATTCACTGTAAATACATTATCTCTATACTGATCAAATTATGTTGAGTAATCTATTCAATAGTTCCCCATAATTCCAACTTATATTGTTTTTCTTACAATTTTTCTGAAATTATCCAATTTAGTTATAAAAAATTATACTCTATTGTTAATTTTGATCAGATGAGGTGATTTGTATCCAGAAATATATTGGCAAAAAATCCAATCGATTTGTTGACTGAGATTTTGAAATCCGTCTTTACAGTAAATTTTATTATTTTGAAAGTTTCAATTAGATCGACTTCTATCATTCTATCAAGTAGTTAATCATTATATCTCTAGCCTTTCCCTAAACCTGAATTCTTTTACGTTACTTTATACGCGCTTCAAGCTCAATATTACACTCCGATTTGCAAATGTCGACAATGGAGCTCAGGCCTGGGTACAATATTCTGTAAAAAGGTTTTATGAATTTTTTAAACAACTTCTGCTTCATTTTAATAAAATTTACAACCATTCCGCTGATCATTCGATTTGCCTTCGACACAATAAACAAAATATGATTGCCAACTTTAAATTTATTATCTAAGCTTACTCCTCATTCGTATTTCAAATTTCGCTGTCATTTAATTATATTCAACTATTACGTTTTTGGATCCAGAAAATTATATTTTTCTCTATTAAATCATAATTTCTAAATATCTTCCTAATATAAAAGATATTTAGATCCATTTGTCTTATTTCTTTAGGTAATTGTCTAACAAGTAAAATGTTATCATTAGCAAATAGTTTTATTTCTGATTTTATATCATTAGATACATTATAAATATGAAATCCAGCAATGGTCACAGTACCGATTCCGACAAATAGAAATGTTCTTTGTCACAGAATAAGTGTTACCAATTTTTATTTTCCCCTTTCTCTATCTTAAAATATCTTCTAATATTTACCAATCTTTTTCTTGGAAGACACAATTGTTTGTTTTTTTTTTTCATTTTCACGAGTAAAAGAGAGTAAGATACCATACTAAATTCTTTGCTTTAATCCAAATATATAATATTCGCAATTTCCCTTTCAATAAAACATTCATTTATAATATCAAAAATTTCATAAAAATTAGATAATGTTAATTTATCATTGAGGAAAACATATTGATTACAATTTTTACCATCCCTATAAAAACTAATATGTAATTTCTCATCGGTTTTTCAAAAATATTACCTTTTCATTTGATTTCATTAACGATACATCAAAGCATTATATGTTATTTAATGCAGACATTTGATATATTTGTAAATCTTTGATTATACCTATAACAATATCTTCAACGTATCATAGTAAGGAGGTGCCCGTGTTATAATGGCGACATGAGTTCAAATCCAGGACGAGACTGATTTCATTTCACATAACACTAATACCCTTGGGAAAGGTATGAAACCAATTATTCCCCCCCCCAGCTATTGGTAAATAGTACAGCAGATTGGGATCTTCATCCTTAGTGATGCAACTAGTCTAGAAGAAGGAAGACTCTGAATTCAAACATGTTAAACTCCGCTTAAAAATTGACCTTGTGTCATATCCTGCCTGAGCCGAGGGGTTGGTAAATATGGATTGGAATATTTTTTGATTTTCGCTTTTTTTGTAAATAATGAATATTTATATGATTTAAATAATTCCATCTAATGCAAATAATTCATTCCTAATTATATGGTTTAAAATATATACGTCGGATACTGATAATATATACAAGGTTTTATAGTTTCAAGTTACTATTCCGACTTAATTCTAATTATTTCTGTGTACACTGATATATGGTATCGAGTATCCATATGTGATACTTTAGTATTTAAACAGATATAGTTGACTCACGGATGAGACTGTAACAAACATTCATACCCAGCGTCAGAGTGAACATAGGAGTAATGAAAATGAAAGCGTACACTACACTCTTTTGGGGTTCAGAACTTGAGCCTCACCACTGGATGATGGTCAGTGTTGTACTCAGGACCTCATTTCCTTTTTGGGAAGTATTACTTTTTGAATAAGGATTCAGTCAACGTATTTTAAATCCTGCTGAGAAAGTGATATATCAAATTGTCACATACTTTTAAGAAGATTCCTTGCTAAACAATCCTTAAACATTTTCTTTGATGTGTTGGATAATTCAAGATTCATTTTTTTTTATTAATTGCATATCAAACTTTGTGGGTCATTTTGTTTTAAAGGACAATAGTGGAACTACTTAACCTATAGTTGAAGGGGAGGATAGGGCAGCAGCTAAAACAAAATGAGATAACACTGCTCATAAATATTTGAACAAGCTCATAATCTATAATAGGGCAAAGCTTTAAAAGACTTTATGGAATATATTGAAAATGATCCAATTTTAATGTCTTTATTCCATTTTGTATAATATTTTAGAATGATGGAATTTTAAATTATTCTTTATTCAACATTTTTCCTTTGTTAAAAAAAGTTTCTACAAATTTTGGATTAATAACCACTAAAATTGAGTTGGATCATCTCTTTGATTAGTTCTTTTGGCGGAATGTGCGTGTTAATATATATATATATATATATATATATATATATATATATATATATATATATAATGGATTTTTAGAACGTCTATAGATTTAATAAAAGAAAACGGTTTCAAGCTGGCAAAGGAAAGAAGCTGAAGATACTCCGCACAAACAATTTATTGACGCGAACTACGCCGATGACATACCGCTTCTGGCAAATACACCCTCCCAAACGGAATCCCTGCTTCATAGTCTGGAACGAGCAGCAGGTGACATTGGCCTCCATGTCAACGAAGACAAAAAAAGGCATGTGGTTTAATAAAAGAGGTGACATCTCCACGCTAAAAGGTGGTGTTTTTCTGAAACTAGGGGGCAAGTTCACCCACCTCGGAAGCAGTGTCTCATCAACCGAGAAACACATCAATGCACGACTAGCAAAGGCAGGAACAGCTATTGATAGGCTATCAGACATATGGAAGTCAGACCTGATTGATAAAATAAAACTCAGTTTTTTCCAAACTGCGGTCGTGTCGATGCTGCTGTATGGATGCACTACATGGACGCTAACAAAACGTATGGAGAAAAAGCTTGACGGCAACTACACTAGAGTGCTGCGAGCAATATTGAACAAGTTCTGGAGGCAACACCGAACAAAACAGCAGCTGTACAGCCACCTACCACCTATAACGAAAACTATCAAGGTTAGACGAACCAGACATGTGGGACACTTCTGGAGAAGTAAGGAAGAACTCAGAAGTGATATACTGCCGTGGACCCCTTCACACAGACGAACAAAGGTAAGACAAACAGCTACCATAGCTCTGTGCCGATATGGGATATATCCTATAAGACCACCCGGGAGCGACAGACGATAGAGACGGGCGGGGAGATAGGGTCAAGGAGATCCATTCTGGCAGCGCAGGATGATGATGATGAAGATGATATATATATATATATATATATAAAAGTAAAGTTAGCGACCATAGTCGAGGGTGACCCGAAGGCTCCCTTTTCGATAGCTACTACACCAATGTGTAGGGGAGGGCGCTACTCCATTCCCAGGATTGCTCCACTTTACCCTTGAACCGTACCTTATAATGCTGAGTGTTAAGCAAGGTGGTATCAAGTTCCATTTTTAAAGTCTTTGGTATGACTATCTTTGTCCAGTTGATGGGACGGTAGAATACACAGACAGCATCTCTGCAGTTGGGGTAAGAATCCTCAAACGAGTGCCTGGTAATGATACAAAACAATCTGATGGTGAGGTTCCAGTAATGCTGGAGCTTGGGGGAATGCGGAGTATCCTTTTATTGGCATCACTCCCAGGTCCACTTTGAGCTAGACAGGTAGCATTTGATAGGGTCCCATCAATAGATCAAATAGAACTAAATTATGCGCTAATGCTGAACGGGATTGGCGAACACTCTAACCGGGATTGGCGAACACTCTAACCGCTGGGCCAATGTCCCGGTTATATATATATATATATATATATATATATATATATATATATATATATATATAATGGATTCTTACATCGATCATGATATATAAGGGCCCATCAGACCAGCTAAAATTTGAACCGTTGAACTATTTGAAGTTGTAGTTTATGGACTAGAATATAATTGCATCCCTCCAAGTTAAACTTTCTTGGTATTTTCTTGTATATCTGGAACCGGTGATACCAGAAATAGAATTTTACGCGTAGAAAACACATTTAACTTCAACCTAAACGGAAAAAAAACGTGGAAATCTGATTTTTTGAGGAGCTTATAAATTTTCCTCACAGAATCCTATTTCATTTAATTTGATATTTTGTAGCGTTAAAATCGCTCAATCTCAAATTTTCGTTAAAATATGTTAAATTATGTAAATAATGTTTTCCAAAAGGTAGGATTATCAAACTAATGAGAAAATATCTTCTTTTTAAATGCCTCAATCGCATAGAAATATTTTAATATGTATACTTGATTGGCATTTTCCTGTAGCTTTGACTTCTGATACACGAACAAATTATATTACTAGTAGATATCTTTATTTACACTTCACAAAACGAACTAGTTTTTAAAAACCCTCTTGAATAGCATAGAAAACCCTTTTTGGGAGACAAAGAAGATACAAAAACTAATAACTTCCCTTTGGATTGACTAATTTCAATAAACTTGGTAGAATTTTGTAGGAGAAAAGTAGCTGGAATATGAAATTATTATCATGGGTAATAAATTAGAATTGATGATGCCATCAAAGGTAAAAAAAAAAAAAATAATGATCAATGCAAAGAAGTCACAATTTCAAATAGCCTAAACTCGGGAAATCGAATTAAAGATTAGTAGGGATGAATCATCAAGTTAAAGGACAATTACATGATTAGAGAATACATATCGACTGTTTTAGAGGATATATCATGTTATGATAAATAAAACAGTCAATTAGGAAAATGTACAGTTCATATTGAGAGCCTGAAATTCTTTATTGGTTATAATTTGATTTAATCTCAAGATCATAAATTGATTTAATCTCAACTTCATAATTTGAAAACACTGAGTGTAGATCTGACAGGGGTAATGATGATGATCATTCAGATTTAAATATGTCAGCTGACACTGACACTTGAGATAAAGATTTCAAAGAAAAAAAAACAAAAAACTAGAGAACATCAATTGGTAAACATCGATATATTTTTCAATAAAAACAAAGTTCTTTGGGGTTCGATTATTTATAGGTGAGATTGTGTAAAAGAGGATTTTCATATCTATCTTTGTCCAGTTGATGGGACGGTAGAATACACAGACAGCATCTCTGCGGTTGGGGTAAGAATCCTCAAACGAGTGCCTGGTAATGATACAAAACAATCTGATGGTGAGGTTCCAGTAATGCTGGAGCTTGGGGGAATGCGGAGTATCCTTTTATTGGCATCACTCCCAGGTCCACTTTGAGCCAGACAGGTAGCATTTGATAGGGTCCCATCAATAGATCAAATAGAACTAAATTATGCGCTAATGCTGAACGGGATTGTTTGAAATAGAACTGGTTATATATATATAAATTGATTTGGCATTAAATGACCCACAATGGTCGATGTGCAATAAAACAACCCAAACCAATCTAAACCAAACCATATCTACCTATATATCTATCTATTTATCTATCTGTTTTTGTTAATATATATATATATATATATATATATATATATATATATATATATATATATATATATATATATAAAGAAATTTCCAATTCATTCAACCTCCTCTTTTGACAAAATCGATATATTTTATGGACATCTACTATTGTACTGTTAAATACTACATGTACGGTTGTAACATTACATGATACAAATAGACGCTTGCAACATTATGGTGTTCAAATTGTAGTTCGTGATGGTGTGGTCTTAATAGACATTTGTACTACAACATGGACGCTTCCTACCACACGTTAACGAGTGTAGTACATCTTAAGTGTCTCTCAGGCCTCATGATAACCTCGTCGTGAGAAAATTGACGGACACATAAAAAACCCGTCTTGGTTTGCTTGTGGTACAAGAACGTATATTCGTATCTATCTATATATCTATCTATCTATCTATCTTTATACACGGATGTGTGTGTTGTGGGTGGCCGCCAGAGTCAGAGAGATTTTTATTTTCAGCATCTTTGGACGACGTCAGACTGTCTGGAATGTCTTCGTCTGTCTCTATTTTTTTTTTTTCCGAAGACCACCCAAAGAGCTGTGCCTTCGTGAAGCTGTGACACCGGAAGTGAAGGGCAACAAGAACCAAGGACGTTGGTCAGTTGAGGCGAGGACGTTATGCCTAGCATTCAAGCCCAGGACACGGGACCGGGTAGTGGAATTGGAGCAGAGAAGGGTGTCGAGCAATCAGCGGGTAGCATGAAGACAGTGAAAGCAATAGCAAAGCTGAGACCAGGATCCGAGCGGAGAGATGAGTCAGTATCTTTGGTAGCTGTGTTGTATTTTCGCTGATGCCACAGATCTTGTCTTCATACGCTTTACTGTCCTAAAGTCCGTGTTTATTCTATTCTTCCTTACTCTCTCTATTTTTTGTTGGTTTTTTAGCTTTTGTCCAACTTGTGAAATGCTCGTCTCGGCCGGGTGAAAGAAGAAAAAACAGGGTCCTCAACAGACAGACAGAATGTTGCTTCATCCAGTCTTTGTTGAGACTCAGGAATGCAACGGCACGATGTACTAACTACAATGGAAACACGTTGATATACTGACACGTACGTTCGTGCACACACACACACACACACACACACACACAATCACACTCACACACACAAACACACACGCATATATATATATATATATATATATATATATATATATATATATATGTACACACATATGTGTATATCATATTTACCAACCCTTCCGCTCGGGCAGAATATGACATAAGGTCAGTTTTTTAAGCGGAGTTTAACAGGTTTGAATTCAGAGTTTTCCTTCTCCTAGACTAGTTGCCTCACCACGGCTGAAAAACCTAGTCTGCCCTACTATTTACTCATAGCTGGAGGGAGAATAATTGGATTCATACTTTTCACAAGGGTATTAGTGCTATGTGAAATACAATTAGTCTCATCCAGGATTTCAACTCGTGTCGCCGTGTCCATTTCCTGCGACGATAACCATTACACCATGGGCACCTCCACATATGTGTATATATCTATATTTAGTCTTTTTGTCATATTATTTTCACCCCGACAATTCTTCTTTTGAACCATGGAGAGAAGTCTTTATTAATAAAGATGGGTTATTGGATAATTCATATTTATTATATTGTCTGGAAAGGGAATGGAATTATTCAGTCAGGTTACAATCAACAAAATAAATTGATTCCATCATTATCTTGTAGAAACACGAGAATGTGTTCACCGCCATGATAATAATGAAATTCCTGGGATGAAATAAATAGATGGCAGGTGTTTTTTCCAGATCGAGGTCAGATTGACACGAGGTCAAACTTGCACGATTCGCTATGAGGAAAACTATTCTGTGACTTAATTTTTTCATCAGTCATATTGATTATTTAAACACGAATATGTTTATTTCAAAGTTAAAAAACAGTGTCCAGTTGACTCTCGTATCCATGTTACACTTTTGCGGATTCAAACAAGTGTGGATCGAAATAAAAGAATGAATTTTCTGGAAAATGTTTTAAAAATCATAATATTAATTTGCCGTGCACAAGGCAGTATGTGCAATTCTTGAGAAGGGATTTTTTTTGCGACTTTCGACCAATTCAGAACTGACATGATATCTTTTTATAATGGATTCTTCCAATGAAGTGAAATGTTGCCATCTTCTCCTGTAAGTCGTGTTGGTATTAAAGAGGCTCAGACTCAATTAAAACATCGTTTTTTATTTATTTTTTATTACTTGTCTTGTTTGCTTATTTCTTGTATTGTGTGCCAATATTGTTTCTTTATCTTTCAGATTTAGTTTATTTATTAAATGAATTAATGAAATATGAGGCAAAATATTTTGCTTCAACTGTCAAACATCCTGCTTTCATATCATCATCATCATCATCATGTTGTGCCGCTAGCACTGATATCCCTGACTCTCTCTTGCTCCTTCTCCCTATCGTTCATCGCCTCCGACAGGTATTCAGCGCTACATCCCGTATCCTCACATAGCTGCTGTATGTACGTTCGCGTTGGTCGTTCTGCTTTTGCTCGGCTATATGCCGGGGCCATAGGATTACATCACTTATGAGATCGCCCCTGCTTCTCCAGCAGTGTCCTGCATGTCTGGCTGGTCTAACTTGGATAGTTTTCGTGATGGGAGGCTGGTGGCCGTATAGTTGGTGCATTGTGGTGTGTTGCCGCCAAGACTTGTCCAATATTGCTCGCAACATTCTTGTGTAATTGCCGTCCAGCTTCTTCTCCAGCCGTTTAGTTAGCGTCCAAGTAGTGCATCCATACAGCAGTATCGATACGACCGCTGCCTGGAAGAAACTGTGTTTCATTTTATCGGTCAGGTTAGATCTTCATATGATCGATAGCTTATCGATAGCTGTCCATGACTTCGGTAGCAGCGTGTCGATGTCTTTTGAGTTGATGAGACACTACGCAGATAAATTAAAATTAATAGTATATTTTTCCAAGCCATGCATCATATTTGTTATTAGTTTAGTTATTGCTGAATTGTAAAATTAAGTAGTAAAGTTAGCGACCGTAGTCTTGGGCGACCAGTAGGCTCCCTTTTCAATAGCTACTACACCATGATGTAGGAGAGGACGCTACTTCTTTCACTGGGTTACTCCACTTTACGCTTGATATGTACATTATATTGCTGAGTGTTAAGCAATGAGGTATCAAGTACCATTTTAAAAGTCTTTGGTATGACGCGACCTGGGATTGAACCCTGGTCTCCCGGATCATTGGGGAATACACTACCAACTGGGTCAATGAGCCGGTGCAAATTTTAAAAGTAAATATCCCCTAAATGTACTAATTCCATGATTTTTAAGTTTAGGAAGGTTTAAGTATTTAGAAAACATGACTAGATGGCTCATATTATTTCTACGACACGTGCCCTATATAGATAAAAGACAAGAAAAATGATACAGGAAGACATTTTGATCTCCTCATAAAAGATTCAGTTTAGTTTGATTTCATTGTTCAATGGCATATCAACCGTCGTGGATTATTTAATTCCAAAGCCAACTTTGAAGAACATCAGTACTTAACCTATTGCTTAAAGGATAAGAAGTTTTCATATAATAGTTCGAAAATAAACATAATAGCATCACTGAAGTTCGAACTCACTTACTTCAAGCTTGCAGTCGAGAACATTAGCCACTACGCAACGGGGAATATCCGTCTCTACTACCACGTTGTCTTATATTACATTTATGCAAGATATACCGGTTCTCTTTTGTATACTAGTGACTGAATCGATTGTAAATTTTTTCTTTTTTTCGCCAGAAGCATTTTTTGCATGATTCTTACTGGTGAAGCAAAACACCGACGGCAATTGTCTTTTGAGGGTAAGAAGAGAACAGAAGACAAGTACACTTTGAAAAATTTACCAAACTTTTTATTTTTCTAACACGGTCCGGGAGACACGTATAGCCCTGTGACGGCGTGCTTATCATTAGATATATTTGCTGAGACCTTTCTTTCAAGGCTCAACCCCGGATAGGATATCTTAGAACGTGATTCTAGTTCCTAATTTTAAGCAACTGCAGAAAATGAGCATGCCGTTTACCAACTGAATCTGTGAAAAGATTTTAATCGTCCTCACACGTTGTCCCGCGTAGTCTCAAGTCTCCCGTGACGTCACTTATCTCACTACAATATTTTCACGGGCAAACCGACATGCAGATCACAACCGCGCATTCAGATCACACCTGCACCTCCGGTGTGATGGTTTTGACCCCAAGAATCAGGTTGAGTACTGGCTCCATTGAAACTTGGGCCTGTATAATATACTTTTTATGTTCAGTTGCTTCGAAAGTTTTAAAACATTTTGTGTAATACACACAATTTGATTTCTAAGAACAAAAAAGATGCAAACTAATCACAGCAGATAAAACGGGTAACTTTTCTCTGAAATCTGAGTAGCATAAAATCTTCTCTGGTCTCCATGACTGTACAAAGTATTCAGTCTGATTTTCATAGTGCTGTAGTCTAGATGGTCTCTATTCTTTCTCTGATTACCTGTTCCCCAATTTCTTTTTTTCATGCGCTTGGAGAGCCTTTCAAGGGCACCAACTACATTTGGGGTTAGCAAAATCAACTAGATAAGTTCCTTTCTTCTTGTTGATCAACACTAGGTCTGGTCCTCTGGTCAGAACTTGTTGGTCACTTTGGATAATAATCTATTATACTACTACGTGGAGACTGGGTTTATGCGTGTATCGCCAAGTGGTAGTCGGAACCTGGCATAACCTCGCCGTGGGAAAAGGTGACAAACATACAAATCTCAAAGTTTACTTACATAAAAGTTTTTTTTTGCTACTACACTTTTTAAGTAGTCGTTAGAGAAAAAGAAACGGAGTCGCCCACGTTAGCTGGGCGAAGAGAAACTACATGCCATGTCGTTAGATAGGGAGCAGATACTGACCTTGAATTATCTTCTACGTTTCCTTTTCTATTTTTAACATGCGCTTCTTTGTGCGGTCTGTCCTCACAGCTCTGCGTCTGGCCCCTAACTACTGTTTACATCGTTGTATCCCGAAGCCAACCCTGTGTCTATACTTCGCTGCGTTTCCGAGCCAACTAACCGTAAAAAAAAAGTCACCCCCTTACTTCTACATGTGGTGTCAGAGTGAGAAACACCCGTTTCTGGTAGTTCTATGCCTGCGTAGAATATGGAGGTGCCAGTGGTGTGATGGTTATCGTCGTTGGAAATGGACACTGTGGGACAAGTTCAAATCCTGGACGAGACTGATTGCATTTCACATCGCACTGATACCCTTATGAAAGGTATGAATCCAATTATTCTCCTACTCCATTTATGGGTAAAATAGTAGGGCAGACTATGTTCTTCAGCCTTGGTGAGACAACTAGTCTAGGAGAAGGAAAACTCTGAATTCAAACCAGCTAAACTCCGCTTAAAACAATTGACTCTGCTCGTCATATCCTGCTCGAGTGGAGGGGTCGGTAAATATGTATACCTGC
This sequence comes from Sepioteuthis lessoniana, assembly GCA_963585895.1. Taxonomy (NCBI): domain Eukaryota; kingdom Metazoa; phylum Mollusca; class Cephalopoda; order Myopsida; family Loliginidae; genus Sepioteuthis; species Sepioteuthis lessoniana. The sequence goes on from OY757922.1 coordinate 8,145,048, forward strand.
GTAGAATATTTGGAACCCCCACTTTTTCTAGCCATTTTTAATTACCATAGTCATTCACCCGTGACTGACAGATCTACAACGAGTGCTTGGCTTTTCGTAGACTGTCAATCTGCTTTTTCTTATTATTTATTTTCTTCCCTTTCTACTTCCCCAGAAATTAGGCTCCGGTTCTCTTTCTAACTTCCACTCTCTGTAAGCCACTCAAATTCATTACGCTAGCAATTTATCTGAAGGTGTACGTGCAAAAAACCTAGTGGCAACAAAATTATTTGTCAACTTAACCTAGGCCTTTGACTCCATACACAGAGGAAAGATGGAGCAAATACTACTCGCCTACGGCCAACTCAAAGAAACCGCCGCAGCCATAATGATGCTATATAGAAACACAAAAGTAAAAGTCCGTTCCACGAATGGAGACACAGACTACTTCGACATTGTTGCAGGTGTACTGCAACGAGACACATTAGCACTATACCTGTTTATCATCTGTCTAGTCTACGTGCTTAGAATATCTATTGATAAAATCAAAGAAAATGGTTTCAAGCTAACAAAGGAAAGAAGTAGAAGATACACCGCACAAACAATTACCGACGCCGACTACGCCGATGACATAGCGCTTCTGGCAAATACACTCACCCAAGCCTAAACCCTGCTTCATCGCCTGGAATTAGCAGCTGCAGGCATATGCCTCCATGTCAATGCACACAAGACGGAATATATGTGGTTTAATGAAAGTGGTGACATCTCCACACAAAGCGGTAGACAAGTTCACCTACCTAGAAAGCAGTGTCTCATCAACCAAGACAGACATCAACACGCGACCAGTAAAGGCAAGGACAGCTTTTGATAGGCTATCGGTCATATGGAAGTCAGACCGGACCGATAAAATAAAACGCAGTTTTTTTTCCAAACAGCGGTCGTGTTCATACTGCTATATGGATGCACTACATCGATATTTAAGAAATTATGGAAGCATCATCCCACAAAGCAGCAACTGTACTGCCACCTACCTCCCATTACGAAAGCTATTCAAGTTAGATGAACTTGACATGTAGTACACTGCTGGAGTAGTAGAGAAGAATTCATAAGTGATGTACTCCTGTGGACCCCTTCACATGGACGAGCAAACGCAGGATGACCAGCTAGAACCTATATACAGCAGCTCTGTGCCGATACGGGATGTAACACTGAAGACCTGCCAGAAGCAATTACCATAGAGAAGGGTAGCGAGAAAGGGTCAGGGATATCCATGATCATGGCGCGACATGATGATGATGATGATGATGATTTTTATCTCTATCATGATAATAAAGAGAGAAGCTGCTTATATTTATATATATTGAACTTAAGTACCTCTATAGAGCAACTATGATCATGTATAGGTCGAAATTTAAAGATCGACTTTTGAAGTAAAAAAAAAACTAGCTTCAACTCATGTATAAATAATTCTGTTCTTACCTATGAGCCAAAAAAATCTCTCTATTAATCTATCTAAATCTGTTCAGATTAATCAATCTGTTTTTTTACTCATCGGTCAGACATTAACTTGGTTTGTCAAAAAAGAAAACACTATGCTTTTAGTAGGAAGTCATTTTTTTATTATTTCACGGGGATTCGAACGTAAAATTTATCGTAAAAGACAGGAAAGTGAGGGAATACGTCTTTCCCACATTAACGAAGAGAGAGAGAGAGAGAGAGAGAGTATCTTTTTCTTTTACCTATATACACTATCACGAGCTTAACCAGGCGAGGGGGTGTCCTCGTGGTGTAATGGTTAAAGCGATGGACTGCGGAATCGTAATAAGCGAGTTCGTACTCCAGTCACGCTATTACGTTCATCTTTCGCTCAAATACCCTTGGGAAAGGTACGAACCTCCTAATCCTCCCAGCTATGGGTTAAATAGCACCACTACTGCTCTTCTAGGAGAATGGCTTTGGCATTAAATAACCTGCAGAGGTTGATATGCCATTAAACAAAGAAACCAAACCTTAACCAGGCGAGCGACGTATACCTGTCACCGCGCCTAATTTTTTAAAAATTATATCATTCAATTTTTTACGCCAGTAATGTTTCTGCCGACGCGTTTTGAGTTTGTACGCTAGTGACCTAATTTCACCTGTGCTGAAGTTTGGTCCTCCATTCTAATGTTGTAGTGTGACAAGCAGACGATCACTTTCCAGGGGCAGAGAGGAAGACAGACAAGTGAGTTTGCAGTCCTGAGTCGACAACGGTCAGCAGTGAGGAAGACGATCAAAGATGAGTTGGCATTCCTCTTAGCTTGTAGAAGTTTCGCGCAAATATACGCTAGCGTTAGTCTACAAATGCACAGGGAATGCAGTGTCACAAAACTACCCTTCTTGCACTTTGAGTTGACCCAAGCCCATATTGTTCGTTTGTCGTTTGTTCTTTTTCTCCTACTCCTTCGGTTGTAATTCTTGTGGACATAAAGAAATATGAGATACCCAAGCGGACCACTAGATGAATCACCGGCCAAGACTAGAAATGTTTTTAAGAAGTTGATGTATTCGTGGCGGCCGAGGGGGTATTATCACAGCAGGTGCCCTTCGCATTAAAGATTGCCACACGGCTTTCGGCTCCAATCTCCTCTCCCAGCACACTCGTAATATTATATATCTATTTATCTATCTCAGTCTATTCAGATCTATTAATCTATCTATATCAGGCCGTTAATACAACTATTTATCAGTCTGTGACAAGTTGTACAGCTATATATATCTACCTATCAATCTATCTACCTGGGGACTCCTCTTAGCGTTAAATAGTAGTGGATTACAATAGTGACTAAAGTAGTGGATTACAGCCTCCAAGTAAGCGAGTTCGAACTCAGTTTGTACTTTAATGTTTATTTTCGAACTAAAATCCTTGAGAAATATATAAACACCCAGTTCCTTCCCAGCTATGGGTTAAATCGTATCACTGCTGTTCTTCAAGAATTAGTTTGGTATCAAGTAAGTTACAAAGGTTGATATTCTATTAAACAAAGAAACCAAACCTATCTATGTCAAGACGTTCGTAATTAATAGCTCTATATACAATCTGAATTAATCCTTTAAAAAATATCATTTTCTAAAACGCTGAGGCTGTCTCTTACTTCAAACTCCGAAAATTCATTTGACAAAATATGCGTAAATCCAATTAAATCACAATTAACGAACAAAATCGATACACACACACACTCTCTCTCTCTCTCTCTCTCTTTCTTTTTCAATCTATATCTTCTAATGCGTGACTTCTCTAATTAAAACTGCAGTTAAATCAAAATTCGACTTCCTTCTGTTCTCTTTGTCTGTTTATCGTTTTTTAAATCTCACTTTTCCAATTTTTTTTTTAAAGGTTAATTGAATAACATCGTAACATTAATGCTTAAAGTGTGTTAGACTTGCGGAAGCCTGGCGTCTGAATTTTAGCATCTTTAACGGAGACAAGGGCATCGGGTTGATTTGCAAGTGCCGGCATGTTCAAGCAAAACTTAACGAACATGTTTAATCAAATAAATGTTTGTAAAATAAATAAATAAATAAATAAAATACAAGTTGAATTGAACGTTAGAGTAAAATCCTGAAGCGGTGATTATTTCATTAACACGACTTCGTAGCAGACGATCTTTTTTTTTCCTGTGATGAAAAATCATAAAGTAGAATATAACTAACGAAAGCAAAGAAAATAAATGAAAAAAAAAAAAAGAAATGGAAGGAACGTGCTCTGCCTTCTAAATTTAAGATTCCCCCCCCCCCATCACACATTATATATTCAAATGGACTGAAATTTACTGACAGAAAGACAACAGAACTAATGAAAAGACAGAACTTACAAAGATCGATTTACAAGAAGACGAGCTGGTTTGAGGAATCAATAATATGAAATATTGATTGATTTAGAAACTAGAGATATCTTGAAATCAATAAATTGATTCGTTAGACGATATTCTTTACAACGTTGGAGTGATATCTTTGATAAAAGTCTTATAATTTTTTCGAGTCGATATGTACTTGGGTGAGTCATGTGTTTTGCAATATTTTGTTAACACGAGGAACAATTCAGCAGCTTCCCTCAAGTATATATATATATATATATATACACCAGGGAATATCAGCCACCCAAAATAGGCAGGAACGTGAGGCACAATTTTGTAGGTGCTTTTACCAAGGTTGTAAAAGTTATGAACCAAACTATAGTGTCAGATGCCGAGCCTGCCTGATACTCTTTAAGGGCTACTCGTCAGATTTGCCCTAATGACTTGTGGCTCAGTTTCGGAATCTACAGTTTTAAGCTTACCTGACATTGCCTGACGGCGAAGTTTTTACCACCAGAGCTAAATTTCTTGAACTATCTTTTTAGCGCAATGGGATCACCTGAACCTTCACCTTTCGCACGTTTTCGGCTGCTTTCATGATGTTAAGACCCGCATCGAACTCGTAAAGAAGAAGTTCCCAAATTATATCACACACATACTAAAGCAATGAACCACGGGTTAACGTACACAGTGTTATATTATTAAGGTAATGATTAAATATATTAATCATTTTTCGTTAATTATATTTTACTATTTTGTTTGGTAAGGCTTTGAACTACTTGGTGTCCCTTGGTTCAAGTGTCTTAGTCAGACGGGCACTTGTACACCCACGCAGAAAGGGTATGACAATAATCATCTGTCATAATAAACTCCTAGATAAGAAATGAGACTGGAGTGAATAGAGTGGTTGGGTAACATCCCACCAGGATGAGATAGTCCTGAAAATTTGAGGAATTTGAAAAGAAGGAGTTGAGGTTCGACCGTGGAAGCAAGTGGTTGAGTTTTTCGGATCTGGTGAGATCAGATCAATTTGGGTCTCGACCAGCAGAGATGAGTTGATATCTCAGATGCTACAAGATGCGCCTTGCTTGGAGGTAGAGAGCATAGTATGGTTAGCATTTTGTGTTTCTCTCTTCGTGTCATCAAAGAAATAAACTCGTTCGTATCAGAAACGATAGAGTTCACTATTATTATTATTATTATTAGTCATTAGAGTTTTTCAAATCTGCGTAAGTTGATGGTCTTTCACTGGAGATTGAGTGACAGCAAGTCTCCTCAAGCCTCCAGGACTCTTCTCAGTATTCTAGCCGTTTTCAATAATGCTGTTGTTTGGATGGTCTCCCTTCAGTCGCCAACTTCCAAATCTTCCAGGCCCTTTAATAATCCTTTAGTTACCGTGCCAAAAGCACTAATCACAATTGGTATAATTGTCACCTTCATGTCCCAGAGTTTTTCAATTCTCTAGTAAGGTCGAGGTACTTATCTCTATTTTCACATTCTTTTAGTTTTATTCTGTGGTCAGCCGGGACAGCAAAGTCGACAATTTTGCAGATTTTCTTTTTTTTTGTTGATTATTATAAGGTCTGGTCTTTTGGCCGATATTAGGTGATCCGTTTGTATATCAAAGTCCCATAGGAGTTTGTGTGTGTCATTTTCTAGGACAGGTGCTGGGTTGTGCATTATTATTATTATTATTATTATTATTATTATTATTATTGTACAATGTATAGTATCACGATTCTACTAATCAAGCACGTACTTGAACTGTTACGATCACGAGATAAACGCGCAGCAAATAAGTACGCACCAAAATATTGTTAAACTTTTTACCCATGCTAGCTCACACACTCACACACACAAACACTCTCACACACACACTCACACAGAGACACACACACACACACGCATGCATGCATATATATATACATATATATATATATATATATTCATGCATATATATTTATATATTTATGACGGATTCTCCCATCGATCTCGACATAAGAGAGTTCAACGGTTCGGCTAAAAATATGAACTCTTCGAATACCTACACACACGAATTGTTTATAGTAGTAAACTTTTGGGTAGAAATATGGTTGGTTGATTTTTTGGCATATCAACCTTTGTAGGTTATTTAACGCCAGATGCATTTTATGCCCATAATCAGAGCTATTTCCAGCAATTCAGTTTAGCATGAGCACACAGTTTAATTGTCAAAGACGTTTCTATTTCAAGCTATTCAGTTTAGTCAAACAGTTTTAATTTAGCAAATTCAGTTTAGTAATTGCACAGTTAAATGTCAAAACAGTTCTATATGAAACAATTCAGTTTAGTGTTAGTAGATTTTCAATGTCTAAAATACTTCCATTTCAAACAATTCAGTTTAGCATAAGCCTGCAGTTTAAATGTAAGTACACAGTTTATTTGTCAAAAACATTTGCATTGCTAGCAATTCAGTTTAGTCAAACATTTCTAATTCAAACAATTCAGTTTAGCATAAGTATGCAGTTAGTTCTATTTAACCCATAGATAGGGCTTTATCAGGAGCAACCACTCCGGGCCAGAGTGGACCTGGGAGCAATGGCTATGAACGTGTGCAAAGCATTCCCCAAAGCTCCAGCATCATTGGAATCTCATCATCAGATTGTTTAGTATCATATCAGAACACTCATTGCGGGGGTTGTGTTGCAGTCGGTGTATTCTACAGCGCCAGTCGACTGGGTAATATGTAGAAAGAGTCAGACTTCTTGCATAAGCTGATAACAGAAAATGATACTACAATGAGCCACAGATTCTCCTAACAAAACATCTTAATCTTAAATTCAGTTTTTCTTTCAACTCGTCCGGTCGTTCAACCAAATTTAGAGAGTCGAATATACCTTACTATCTATATATATATATATATATATATATATATATATATATGAAAGTAAATAATAGAAATAAATCCGACCATATAGAGAAAACTGAAGAACAAGCAAATCCAAAAAGAAGAATTTAATGTAAAAGAAAGTCAACACTAATGTTTCGGCTCAAATAAACCATCATTAGGACGAGGAAATCATAAAATCTAGTGACGTTAAATTAAACATCCTTCGGTGATGTTGGAATTATTTTTATAATATTATCTCTATCTCATGTATTGAGCACTTATAACGTTTTACCTTATATATATATATATATATATATATATAGTAGGAGTTAGACTTCCTGATGATCCGATAAGGTGAAACTTTAGTAGAAGATTTACAACTCACGATTTAAGTTAATTTTATATATATATATATATATATATATATATATAGAATTAACTTAAATCGCTAGTCGAAAATCTTCTACTAAAGTTTCACCTTAACGGATCATCAGGAAGTTCGCTGTTGCTGATATATATATATATATATATATATATATATATATATATATATATATATATATATATATATATATCAGGCATTTTCAAAAGTTTTCAGCCTTCCTTAGCTTTTAATACAAAAATAATAAATAAAAAAAGTTCAGCAATCTTTTTCATTGACAGTTTGTTCAAAGTAGTTTTCTATATTTACGCTGTGACAACAGTTGGGTGGCTAGAATATTTATAAATTTTGATTGATCAGAATTCAGTTTGATTGCAATCTATCAATCTTATTCAGTTAAATAGATATTTATTTGACAGGCATATACGTAAAATAGTTAAGTGCTTGTGTTCTTTCTTACCCATTCCTATAATAAGATTATGTCGAAAAGATGTTTTTAAAAAAATTGATGTTTTTTTCAAAAAAATATTGTACATAAAGAAATGTTGTTGAGGTAAGAGAACTTTTATTCCAACTTAATTTTCTCTGTCCGTCGTACAGATATACAGATTGTCACTAAGAACTCCATATGGTAAGGCAAGTATTCCGAGGTCCACCACTTTAACAATTACACCAAGAGGACATCCTCTATCCGATACTGTTTAATGGTGTGACATATTAAACAGTAATGCTGATAATTTACCGAAAAACTCAGAAATGATTTGTTGGTTGGCTGTTTGGGTTTTATGGCATATTAACTTTAGTAGGTTATTTAATGCCAAATCTATTTTTATACAAAAACAGTTCTAATTCAAACAATTCATATTAGAATGACTACACAGTTTAATTGTCAAAAACATTTCTATTTCAAGTTATTCAGTTTAGTTAAACAGCTATAATTTAAACAATTCAGTTTAGCATGAGTACAGTTTCTATGACAAAAAAAGTTCTTGGAAGTACAGATTAAAAGTCAAAAACATTTCTATTTCAAACAATTCAGTTTAATATAAGTACGTAGTTTAAATGTCAAAACAGTTCTGTTTCAAGTAATTTAGTTTTGTATAAATATGCAGATTTGTTCTATTTAACCCATTGATTGGGTCCTATCAGGTGCTACTACTGCGGGATAGAATGGACCAGGGAGCGATGGCAGTGAAAGGGTTCTCCACATTTCCCAAAGCTCCAGCATCACTGGAACCTCACCATCGGATTATTTAGTGTCATACCCAGAACACTCTGCTGAGGTGCAGTCGGTATATTCTACAGCTCCAGCTGATGGGGCAAGTTCCGCAACAGATGATTGGCTTCATGCTTCTTGTAAATAAAGATTGCTATATTCGGTTCGGCATTAATCCAGTAAAATGATCCATTCTTGATGAAAACGTATAATTAAATGGCTTACATGGGTCAAGTATTTTCTGGTAAAAAGACCAATTCTTTCCAAAAATGCATTGTCGTTGGCGATTTCTTTCACGCTGTAAATTATTTGTGGCTTCTATTTAAGATTAATCCCCTAAATATTATATATATATATATATATATATATATATATATATATATATATATTGTTTTAAATAAAGTATACATGTGAGGCGACCATACTTGAAATAAATCGGTTGAGAGACGTATACTTTTTTCCTTTGAGACAATCTATATTCTTATCGTCAAACTCTGATTTTATTGACAAGTGGGCTCTAAAGGATGTTACCAGAGGGAGAGACGAGATTTAATATTGATAGTTTGTATACAGTGTGTTATTCTCTCCAAGAATATAGGTGCTCATGTCTCATCTTTTTTAAGATGTGACAGGCATTACTTTCAGGACTGCCCTTATATATTGATAAATGATTCATATCAGGAAAAAGAAAAAAAAAACTTCTAATAATTTTTTTGTGTATATACAATGTTTTTTTAAAGGATTTTAAAAAGAATAACCCTTTCAGTTTCGTGCGTGATGATAACTGAATTCCTCGTGGCGTGACGTGTGAAGACATAATTGAATTTCTTACGATTTTCAGCTCGTTGGTTTATTTCTTTCAACGGTTCAAGAATTTTGTAGGGGAATTTCTCATTATTTTGACTCTAAATCCAACAATTTCTATCATGTATTTTATTCACGTTGTATCCCAAAATGAGAGAAAACAAATCAACAAAAAACAAAAGCAAAACAATTTTTATCATTTAGTTTATTTGGACTATTGTTTTCATGTTTATTGCTATATTCAAAACGTTTTGACCAATTCGTCCTTCAGTCTTCAGGAGTTTCACATCGAACTCTGGAGCCTATATGGAACTTCAAACCGAAGTTTTTATTAATCTACTGTGATAGATTGTTCTAATTCCATTAACCAGAACCGGGTTAAAAACCAATAAAAGAAGCAGGAAATGTTAAAATCTTTCTTCAGAAAATACTAATTTTCCATTGGAAAAGGTTTATTATGGATGCAAATAGCGAATTCTAACCATATAATGTGCACCGCCATATAATATGATTTGGTCAAAGATACGTGGTGTATTCAATACGTATCAACACTTTTTCTGTACAGGCATTTAAAATTGTCGTAGACTCTTAAAAATTCAATATGTTATTGCTATACATCTTATAAGATGACTGACCAAGTTTCATGCTTTCAGGTTCAAATGGACAGTTACAGCAGCAATTGGAACACACCCTACTAAAGCTTGATTGTCACAGCTGGTGAATTTCAAAAATGAACTCTGGACATGAGGACACTTCAGAAGAACGATATACAATAAAATTCAGTTTTTAACTAGAAAAAAATGCCACAGAAACGTATGAAATGCTTAAGACTGCTTTTCGACCATCTTGCATGAATCGAACATCAGTTTTTGAGTGGCATAAGAGATTCAAAGAAGGCAGGGAGTCTTTGAGGGATGATGAGAGGTGTAGGAGGAGTAAGGAAGTCAATACACCAGAGTTTATTCGCCAAAGGTTTAGGGTTAGGGGTAGGATTACTATGATGAGGTTTTAAGGGAGTTCAGGAAGAGATTCTTAGGGAAGAGGCCAGTACTCTTCAAATCGGGTCAGTGGCATTTCCACCAGGACAATGCACCAGTCCACAACTCCATCCTTGTCACAGACTATTTGACCAAGATGGACATCAACACAGTTCCGCACCCTCCCAATAGTCCAGACCTTGCTCCCTGTGACTTTTGGTTATTTCTTAAGCTCAGAGGCTGTCGTTATGAAACAATTGAGGAGATGAAAGAGAGTGTGACGAAGGTCATTTACACGCTGACACAAGAGGACTTCGATGGGGCCTTCCAGAAGTTTTTGGGACGGTACAAGTGCAATGCAGCCGGAGGAGATTACTTGGAAGGGGACTAGAGTTCCATGTGTGTAATATCAATAAAAGTTCCCATACAAAAAAAAAAGTCTAGAAACTTATCGTATGCCTCTCGTACTCAGGGAAAAATTTAATGTTCTTTTGATTTAAAAATTCTTTACTTCAGTAATGTTTTGACTACTTGTGTGTAATTTTCCACCAGTTTGATTTCCTTTTTAACAGGTTCTGCATACTTTGTAGTAAAATAAAATAAAAAATTTCAAAAATAAATCAACCGTTCAAATCAATAGATTTTAACATAAATGGTTGATATAACAAATACGTTAGGAAAAATCTTGCTTTAATTCAAAATTATATTTATTTGGAACAGGTGAAAATGAAAGGTCCCCGTGACATAGTGGTTAAATGCTCTGCAACACCGCAGTAAGCGAGCTGGAACTCTAGTCCCCTCATTTTCGGAATAATACCCTTAGAAAATGTATGAACTACCTTATCACCCACAAACTATGGATTAAATAATACCAAGATTTTACTTTTACAAATCGTACTTTTGGGAATTAAATAACCCATGAAGGTTGATATGTCATTAAACAGAGAAACCAACTAACCACACATGCGAAAGAAAGTAAATATTCAGAAAGAGCAAGATGGGACACTTGTTCAGATTTTAAGTAGAGTAAAAAAGATTTGGATTCAGAGTTATGTTTCTCCAAGACTGGTCGCCAAACAAGGCTAAAGAAGTTGGACATCGTAATTATTTACCTATAGCTGTATGCAGAACAGATAGATTCATGTCTTTCACGAGAGTGTTTGCAGAAAGTAAAACGCAAAGAGTCTCGTCCAGGATTAGAACTCGGGTCCATTTCCTGTGATGGCAATCTTTACGCTAAGGGTGCAGCTGCGAGTAATTAATGCCGTGTGGTACCTGGATGGCGATGTTTTTCGTCTTATATGTGGCTTAGTTTTGATCATGTTTGCCTCGGTGATGAAATTTAAGTGAAGAGGCGTAATAATTAAAAAACTGGTTATTATTCACACCGTGTTTAAAAAAAAAGAGGGGAAAAATAAAAAATAAAAAATAAAAGAATAAATTAATCATGCAATTTGCGAATTCTTCAGTATAAATATGGCTTCTGTTGGTAGAAATGAGGACCTTTGGGAATGAGACATTAAGTGTTGCACTCATGTCAGGAATGGTTAATGTGATTTTAGCAGAAGGAAGGAAGGAAGGAAGGAAGGAAGGAAGGAAGGAAGAAAATAGTGTATGGAGCCAAAAATAAACTGCAAGTAAAATTGGGAACACAGAGACAGAAAAAAAAAGTGTAGCAAAACCAGAAAAGAATAAATAAATAAATTGGGCAAGTTAAAAAAAAAAAGAAAGAAAAAGAAGTAAAATAAGAAAATATTCGAGGAAAAAAGCTGCATGTTCCCAAAAAGAAAACGAAGAAATATTTTAAATATTACAACAACTGAAAACACAAGCATGATCTAACCTAAAAGCTAATTAGTGGGGACTTTGTTATGTAGGTATAAACAGACGCTCTTATGTGGGGTCAATTGCCCATCAGTAAAATAACATTGAGTGACCTTGTTTACGTTTTGAACGTCACATTCTTCATAAAAATGCACGTATTCATTTTATATTTTGCCTGAAATTTACCCCCAAAACATCCAATCGCCCTGGCATTTCTTTCCATTCTACAATCCAAGTTTGTCTCACTGTGATTTCTCGATTTTCCTCAAACTAAAATCTCCAGTAAAAGAGTTGGTATTTCAAAACATGGACGAGATTAAAGAGATCAAAACAATGCTGTTGATGATACCGGAAGTAAAATTCAAAGACTATTTTTAAAAGCAGAAGGAAAGTGTACTTTAATTTTTTAAACAAAAGATGAATAGCAGCCATGGTGTGAAAATACTTTAAGATTGAATTGGATGATTTCGGAAATAATTTTAAGAAAAAAAATTACGGTGCATTTTTGGGAACTATCTGATGAGTTACTTAACAGGATTTGATCCGTACATCGTGTATCAATCGTTTAGATGTTCTCCGAAAAGGTTCTTTTTTTTTCCAAGGATGCTATCAAAAGATTGTAAGACGGGGAAAAGCCCAAGGTGGCATTTCAAACAAGCAAACAAACTAACAACTAATAATAAAAATTCTGTGACGCTCCGAGGGAAATATTTTAACGGGGACGAAAGCTTTTTTTCTCGAAGTAGGCTATTTTCACGTTAGTATTAAATGTCTTAATCATTTCCCGATAGGCACCGAAAATAATATTCAAGAGGCAATAGAGATTATGTATTGTTACCTAAAAATAAAATGAACTTTGGGAAAATGAGAAAAAAGTAATTTGAAAGCCTGCATATTCAAGAACATAACATCAATCCCTATTCACATTCAATACATCTTCTATTTTGGAATTTTTCAAGAGATGAAATTTTACATTGCTAAAATAAAATTCTTTGTAAGCAAGCTGAAAGAACTGCCCAGATTTGGAAATAGAAAAATCTTGACAAATATAATTCGTTATGGCATATTCCATTGTTCCTTGGTTGAGTCAAAAGTTTTGCAATATTTTGTAAAGGTGAGGCAAAATCCGACATTTCCGGATGTTATACCGGAATTAAGAAAGTGACGAAATACATGAGACTGTAAGATGCCGATATCGCCAATTTATCTCCGAGTACTACTAATCTGACTTACCTCTTTGTCTTGGAACACGGCCTCGAAATCCACCGTTTAAAGCCAACCTGACCATGCCTGATCATTAGGGATTTTGCGACCCGAGCGAAAATTTTTAGCCATTTGGTTACGACACTGTGATCCTCTTACCATTTACCTTTTGGTTGCTTAGACATATATATGGCCCAGTTCGAACTTATTAAGCATAAGTTCTTAAATTAGACTAAGTTGCACGTTTATCTATGAAATTTTCACGTCACACATGGAGTGAAGCAATGCGCAGAGTGTCGGAGTACCAACTATTATGATACTACCAATCATAGCATAAAACCTTCATAGTTTGAATTATTCCAATCACATGATATGCATGCCATAAACTAGCACGTGACAGAATATTACAAATAGTTGGATTCACCAGACTATCTGTAATTTCCATTCATTATTTTGTTTTTAAAGCTGATGGCTGCTATCTCTTGACCCTCACCAACCAGGAGTAAGATTTATGATGATAGCTAATCGTTGCAGTGGTTGAGTGAAAACAAACACAAAATCACAACCCGGTTCAAATATCAAAAGTTCCACTGTTTCTTTCTATTCTTTAACTAAGTACATAATAAGCCCAAGAAAATATGTGGAAACAGGGGCTTGACCTCTAGCAGCTCGAATGGAGAATCGTCTGACTTTTGCGTTCAAACTGGGCTGTCCTTGTTGCAGGGAAATGGACTCGCCAAATATAATTTTTTCTGAGTCATCCCTCGATTGTTTTCACCCCATCGCTCGACTTGAAAAACCAAGCTTCTGTTTCAGAGGTTCGCAGAACAGGAAACTTTAACTTTGTCAGGGTAGGCGGAATGCGGGACTAGGTTGTGAAATAGTGGTTTTCCTCGTGGTGAAATGGCTAAAGTACTGGACTACGGTCTCGAAGTAAGCGAGTTCAATCTCCAGTCACGCTATTACTTTTATTTTCGAACTAATAATCTTGAGAAAGTCATGGACCACATAATCTCCGTGCAATAAGTTTAACAGTATCATAGCTGTCCTACAAGGGTGTCTTTGGTGTCAAATAACCCATAAATGTTGATATGCCATTAAACAGAAGAAACTGAACCGGTTATGATAAAATCTAAGTTGACTGATGAAATTTTGATGATTTTAGCAACCCTAAATTAATTGCTGTTTTTCCCCTACAATCTCAAATAAAGCGTATTATTTCTTATTTTATTGTATTTTGCCCATCATTTCTCATAAGCAAGAAATGGATTAATAAAGCTATGATCTATTAGTTGTATTCCTTATCTTCCGATCACAGATTTGTCACAGCAATGACACGTCTGAGCCTCCGCAGGAATAGGACACAAACAGCCAAAACCACCCACTATGGCCGGTACTCACTTAACAATAGGGATATTGGTGATAAATGTACTTAACTGTAAGAAACTTATTCAGTACAATTCAGGAGATATCTGAAACAGTCCAAACAACGAATAAAAAAAAAAATTCGTCAACGTCCTCATAGAAGCAGTTGCAGCAGAATACATACCAACCGAATCTAGAGCCAAACAGAGTCCGATAGGAGACACTAGCAATTAGGAAAAAACGAGATAACGTCAAAACAGAATCCTTATTTGATAAAAGAAACCCAACCAATGCCAACGCGTAGAAACTTGAGAAGACAGAATGTGAATTAACACTTCGTAAAAGGAACAAAAAGAATACATTTAAGGTCAGAACAATAAAATAAGAAATTTGGTAGAAGATTGAGGATTACGAATAGCATGGACGACAGTAAATGAAGGGAATAAAAGAAAGAGCACCCGAGGGCATCCCCCCTTCCCTAAGAAAGGTGAACATGAAATCACCATGAACTACACAGGCATAAGCTTTACTTCTATTGCGACGAAAGTTTATAATCCCCTACTTCTCAATCGAATCAAGCCAGAAATTAAGAAGATTCTTAGAGAAAATCGAAACGGTTTTCGGAGAAATCGATCCACAACATCACGGATTCTAAGAATCCATCGACTCATAGGAGTTCGTGCAAAACCTTCGAGGTGACACTTTTGTTTGTAGATTTCTCCAAAGCATCCGATTCCATGCATCGAGGGAAGATGAAGCAAAATCTTCTAGCTTATAGTCTCCCCAAGGAAACTGTTACAGCCGTAATGATGCTTTACAGCAAAACGAAAGTCAAGGTTTGTTCACTGGATAGAGACAGAGAGTTCTTCGCGATTGTTGCTGGAGTTCTATTTGGGGATACATTACCACCACATCTGTTAATAATCGGCCTAGACTACGTACTTAGTAGGTCGATAGATCTAATGAAAGAAACGGTTTTACGCCCCCAACCACCACAAAAAAACAGAAGCAGAAGATATCCAGCAAAAACTATTACGGGCGAGGATTACGCAAATGACAACGGTCTTCTTGCAAATGCACCTACACAAGCCGAATCCCTGCTGCATCGCCAAGAGTAGGTAGCAGGAGGCATTGGCCTCCACTTGAAAACGAACAAAACGGAGTACATGTGTTTAAATCAAGAAGGAGACATCTCCACTCAAATTGGCCGTTCTCTGAAATTAATTAAAAAGTTATCGTAACACGGACACATCGTCTCATCAACCAAAAGTGATAATAATATGTGCCTAGTGAAGACGTGGACTGCTATCGATGCGCCATCGATCATATGGAAGTTTGATCTATCCGATAAATTAGAACGGGGTTTCTTCCGAGCAACGGTTGTGTCAATACTACTATATGGATGCACCACATGGACCCTGACAAAATGTATATAGAAATAGTTTGACGGGAACTGCTCAAGACTGTTACGAGCTATAGTTAACAAATCCTGTAAGAAACACCCCGCGAAACAACAGTTACACCTCCACTTACCTCCCATCTCTAAAACCTTCCAAATAAAACGAACATAAAATGTGGGACACTGTTAGAGAAGAACAGACCAAATCATAAGTGACGTTCTCCAATGCATATTTACAAAACCCCTCCTCTCGGGCAGGATATGACACAAGGTCAATTCTTAAGCGAAGTTTAACAGGTTTGAATTCAGAGTGTTCTTTCTCTTAGACTAGTTGCCTCACCAAGAATGAAGAACCTAGTCTGTCCTACAATTTGCCCATAGCTGGAGGGAGAATAATTGGATTCATACTTTTCCAAAGGATATTAGTGCTACGTAAAATGCAATCATTCTCGTCCAGGATTTGAACTCGTTTCGCTGTGTCCATTTCCTACGAATATAACCATTACACCACGGACATCTCCTATAGACCATTACATTACATCACAGATGTTCTCCTATGGACCTCTTTACAATGAAATGCCAGTGTTGGCTGACCAACAAGAATTTACCTACAACAGCTCTATGCGGACACAGCATGTAGTCTGGAGGGCCTACTTGGAGCGATGGATGATAAGGTCGACTGGAGAGAGAGAGAGAGAGAGAGAGAGAGAGAGGGAGAGTCTGAGAAATCCGTGCTAGCAGCATGACTTGATGATGATTATAGCGATGAAATTATGTCGTTTGTGATTTCAAAAAATTATCAGTCAGTTTACAAATCGTGGAATCTTTACTTAATGCGCTGTATTTTCTACGAACTCCCTGACACATTTTACAGTGTGATACACATATATTAAGTTTTCTCGGTGGATGGAACTATATATGTAATATCATATATATATGCTTCTGAAGAAAAACAAAAAGAAACTGATATGCTGTCGACGAAAACTTTATTAGATGATAACTTTGAATTCAGGCTTCGTTTCGGGACGCAAGAATCATTAACACTGACGCTTGCACGTAAGCTTTATCTGACAATACCAGGAGCCAATTTGGTTTTCTGTCAAACGCGGAGATGTTAGATGAAAACAGAATGTGCTGATACACTACTTTGCTGAATCCACAACTTTCCAGAATCGAAGCTTCAATTCATCGATTGGAAATTTAAATCAACTGGCTAGAAGAGACGTCCATACGCTGAATAAAAATTGAAATTTTCATGAAAAATGTTTATAAATTCGATATAATATATCCATATTTACCAACCAATCCGCTCGAGCAGGATATGACACAAGATCAATTTTTAAGTAGAGTTTAATTGGTTGGAATTCAGAGTTCTCCTTCTCCAAGACTAGTTGCCTCACCAAGGTTGAAGAACCTAATCTGCCCAAGGCTGGAAAACCTAATCTCAAGGGTATTAGTGCTATGTGAAATGCAATCAGCCTCGTCCAGGATTTGAACTCGTGTCGCCGTGTCCATTTCCGACGACGATAACCATTACACCACAGACGCCCCCTAAAAGGTATCGACATTCAATGATGACAGTTTAAATTACTCGGGCGTCGTCCGAAAAATTCGAAGATGGCCCATGATACTCTCCTGGAATGTGACGAAATGAGGTTTATTTTAAACATAACTCTCCTAGCTGTCCACGCATTTCTTCCGTCGGTGTTTTCGTATTTGGACCGTATTGGTAAAAAAATTATCGACAGTAGATATGATGTCATCATAATAACTTTTCAGTCGACCCTGGTATGACAAGAAGACAGAGTCAAATGGTGTGAACATTTGAGACAATGTTCAACATATTTCAAGTTGATTGGAGAAAAAGTAGTTTTTGTCTGATCATGTTTTTTCTAAGAACTAGTTCATTAATACGGTTTTGCACTCACCGCAATAGGGTGCAATTTGATGTTATAATATCTTACGAATTCGAAGGATATAGAATTCTTTCCTCGCCAAAGTCTTCAGTCTTTTCATATTGGTTTGGTTTATGTTTTTTGTTTAATGGCATATCAACCTTCGTGGGTTATTCAATGTCAAAGCCACCCTTCTAGAAGAACAGCATTAATGCTATTTAACTCATAGCTGGGAAGTTAAGGGAGGTTCATAGCTTTCCTAGGGTTATTTGACCGAAAGTGAACGTAATAGCGTAAGTGGATTTCGAACATCCTTACTACGATTCCGCAGTCCAGCGCTTCAACCATTACACCACGAGATCATCCCCCTTTCAGATTGGGTTTTTGCTATTTAAAATAAATGATTTACCAAAATGAAACATCTCAACTTGGCAAATAACAACACCACGCCCTTTTCTCTTTCAGAGAAAATATTTAGTAACGAATGAAAATACATCTGCGTCTACAGAAGGCTGATTTTTGGCAAATTTATCTTTCAAAACTATTTACAAGGTATGGATTGCCAAACTCCTCCGTAAAAATCATGATACGACACAAGGATCTTTTTTAAGCGTTTCCATTTCCCTTGACTGGTTGCCTAACTAAGGCAAAAAATGTATTCTGTTTAAGTATGTACCCATAGCTGAGGTGAGAGCTCATCGATTTATGTTTTTCCGAAGGACATTAGATTCGAAGTGAAATGTAAACAGCTTGGACTGAGATTTGATCTCTAGTCACTTATTCAATTTCCTAAAAAATGTTTACACTATGTAAGCCTTTTCAATTCGGTAGTGTATGCAATTAATTTAAAGTGAAATTGTATCAATATTAATTACTCAAACACAGCAAATAAATTTATTTCTTACGAGCATCTAGATGTTTGCCTGTATTTTTCAAGCTTAATCTTTATACGTAATGTATAGCCGCTTTACAGATGTGAGATTATTGGAAAGCTTGTCTCATATACAAGTTCAATCGTGGACTGAGTTTGATCCTAAAGGCTAATTGAGTATTGCAGCTTGGTGACAAGCTTAAGAAAACTTAATGAATATCCACAGATGAAGGAGTTGATATTATTATATTAGACAATTTGTTTTTTTAAAAAAATCCTTTAAAGGGTTCGTGTCTCACTGACTGCTACAAACTCTTAGTCGTACTTGAATTTATTCCTGCTTTATGGTAACCTCTGTCTTCATGGTCCCCAATGGGATTTTACAGCAAAATCAATGCATTACATAATAATCATATGAATCCCCATATATCAGTGAATCATAAGTATTACAATAAACTGCATCTGGTGGTGAGGCTCCTGTTCCAAAGCTCTAGAGAGAGTATAGTACCTCTTCATTGTCATTACTCCCAGTTGGAGTTTTCGTATCTGTTACTATCAATGAGTGAAATAGAAATTTTTGAAAATTGTGTGTATTAGAAAGGATTGTGTGCAAAATAACAAAAGAAAGAAACAAACAAACCAAAAAAAACAAAACAAAACAAAACAAGAAAAGCTACACAAAAAAGGTTGATATGAACATACAAGGTGATTCTCTTATTTTTTAGCAGAAAATCACCCTAGACGGATTGCCGTGATACTAAAATCAATTAATCAATCATTTCTTCTTGATATCCAATGTACTTTTATAGTAAAATCCTTAGCAATGCAATTGAATTTTTCATAATAGAAACCTCTTCAGAGAAATCTTTTCAATGATGTGCGAACCCTAACACTCTTTTGTTTACTATAATCCCCCCCCAAAAAAAAAATAATGTTTTAAACTATTAGCATTGATTTTCTGCTTTAATTATAGCTTGATTATATCAGTCATTCTTG
Organism: Sepioteuthis lessoniana; assembly: GCA_963585895.1. Classification (NCBI taxonomy): domain Eukaryota; kingdom Metazoa; phylum Mollusca; class Cephalopoda; order Myopsida; family Loliginidae; genus Sepioteuthis; species Sepioteuthis lessoniana. Next base: position 8,164,664 of record OY757922.1, read on the forward strand.
TCAAGTAAAATCCGTTTGAACAATCAGATTGATTACGAGGATCATTAAATAAGTTTCCAGACATTTTTTGTATGGGCACTTTTATTGATAGTACACACATGAAACTCTACTCCCTTTCGAAGTAATCTCCTTCGGTTGCAATGCACCTGTTGTACCGTTCCAACAACTCCTAGAAAGCCCCATGGAGGTCCTCTTGTGTGAGCGTATCAATCACCTTCGTCACAGTCTCTTTCATATCCTCAATTGTCTCATGACGACAGCCTCTGAGCTTAGGCAATAAGCAAAAGTCACAGGGAGTAAGGTTTGGACTATAGGGATGATGAGGAACTGTCTTGATGCCCATCTTGGTCAAATAGTCTGTGACAAGGATGGAGCTGTGGACTGGTGTATTTTCCTGGAGGAAATGTCACGGACCCGATTTGAAGAGTGCTAGGCTCTTCCGACTAAATCTCTTCCTGAACTCCCTTGAAACCTCAACATAGTAACCCTAACCCTAACCCTTTAGCCAATCAACTCTGGTGTATTGACTTCCTTACTCCTCCCACACCTCTCATCATCCCTCACAGACTCCTTGACTTCCTTGAACCTCTTATACTAGTCAAAAACTGATGCTCGATTCATGCAAGATGGTCGAAAAACAGTCTGAAGCATTCCATAGGTATCTGTGGCATTTTTTCCAAGTTTAAAACAGAATTTTATTGCATATCGTTCTTCTGAAGTGTCTTCACGTCCAGATTGCATTTTTGAAATTACCCAGCTGTGACAATCAGGTTTTAGTAGGGTGTATTCCAATTGCTGCTGCAGCTGTTATTTTGAACCTGAAATCATAAAAATTGGTCAGTCATCTCATAAGATGCATAGTAATAACATATTGAATTTTTAAGAGGCTACGACAATTTTAAATGCTTGTACAAAAAAGTCTGGAAACTTATTGAAGGCACCACGTATTTTCCTAGTTGTGAATACAAATAGGGATTCTGATGACGCTAGTTGAGCAAACCTCTACTACTTTATTCTATCATTGCATTTCATTCTTCATTAAAGTGAAACTGCTGTTTCTTTCGTGAAAGATTCTTCCTTACTGTCAACGTTTATCAATTGGAAAATCGTTAGCAATGGTTTTATATTCCTCCTGTTACTCGCCAATTATGTAAATAATTCCTACATTAACTTCTTGGAGGCGCGCTTAGCGTAATGGTTATCAACTTCCGAAATGCAATGGGTGATTTGAGTTCAAATCCTTGAAGAGGTTTTCATTTTACTTTGCGCTAATGTTCTTCATAAAAAGCATGAATTACCAGCAATAGTTGAATAGAAGGGCAGACTGTATTTTTCAGCCTTGGTATAGCAACCAGTTTCGGATAAGGAAGATGCTGAATTCAAACCAGCTTTACTCCACTTAAAAACCGACCTTGAGTTACATCCTGTTCCTGGCAAAGAGGTTGAGGAAATACATTCCAACCTTAACACCTGACCACTGATAATGCATTTCTTGTTGAATTTCAATGCACTTTGATAGTCAAATACTAACAATATATTTAGACTATACATTAAATAGCTCTTTTTTGGGGGGGTATTTTCCGAAATTGCCGGGTATCCGGTGGTGAGGTCCCATTTTTGATATTCTGGTCAATGTAGAATCACCCCTTTGTTTGCCATTACTCTCAGATCCATACTGAACTAGATGGGTCAACTATATCTGTTTAAAGTTATTAGAATTAGATATGAATACTTGAAACCATACGAGTGTGTGCTAATTATTTGTATTAAAAGTAGTCAATCGAAGCTAAAAGAGTTTACAAAAGATCATCGACTTGAAACAATATATATATTTGCAAAGACAAAGACTGGCCACGGCATATAATGACCTAAAAAGAGTTGACATGCCGCAAAACAACCCAACCAAATCTATCTTCCCATATCAAATTATATTAAAGCATATAACTATGTGTAAATAAATGGTTATCATTATGAAATTAAAAAAGTTACTTTTAATCATATAATTATGTATGAATTGTTAGCATTAAGAATAGTTGAAGCTAGAAATGATTAAATGTTACTTTAAAGTAAATGATTGCATGGAAAAGGATTGATTTAAATAACCCAACACGAGTTTACATGCCATAAAATCAACCTATCAATAATTTACAATTGAATTAATTCCTGAAAACTAGAAATTGAATTTATTTTAGATTTTCATTGATTTACGGAAGGACTAAAGGCCAAAATATGTTCAATCAATTTTTTAAAGGAACAAACGAAACTCCCGGTGTACGGAATTTGTATGGGCTCTTTTTATGATTATTTTATGCTTTTATGACGACTTGGGAATCCATATCAGCACTATGATTCTTATTATATGCAGAGTAGTAATTGCTGTGCAGTGGAACTCACTTATTGCTAACCCATTTCAAGCTGTGTGAAATTAATAATTACTTAGCTTCGAATATGTCAGTGACATGCCGTAAAAAGAGGAAGACATTTACTCGACCCGACGAAAATGTGAGTCCTATGTAATATAATAATCATCATACAATGTTGGGCAAAGTTTTAGAGATCTGAGGATTGTAGAGTCATCCTTTCGTTAGAATTAGAACCAGATCCATGCCCACTTGCTGTATTCGTTCCTTTTTGGATCACACCTTTGGATTTCAGAATTTTTTATGATGATTTTGAGATTCATTAATACATTGACTCTTAAAACATTGATATTGAAACTAAGTATGAGCTATTTACTTGTCAATATTATTGAAAACTTCATAAATATATTCACAATTAAAATATTGATATTGCAACCGAGTTAAAAAACTTTTACGTATAAAATGATTCTGAACTTTATCATTGCATTGAGTCTTAAAACATGGACATTGAAACTAAGTATTAAATGTTTATTTGTTTAAAATTATTGTGAACTTTATTTGTTATATAGTTAATTATATTTTATCATTTAGTTTGGTTGGGCTTTGAACTTTTCGGCTCTTAGTTCAGTTGCATAGCATTGGGTACAGTTTACGCTCGTGCGCAGAAGATAGGAAAATCACAATCGTCATAATAAACCCCAGATAGGAAATGCGCTGTAATTGGCTCTTAAAATTGTAATATAATTGCGGAAGAATTTCGTTTTTTATATCTTGCCTTACGGTTTAGTTAGGTTGAGAACCTTTCGGCTGAGTGCATGGGTTAGTTAGGTGCAAACATTAACGCTGGTATTTAGGCGCGCGCGGGGAGCATGCGTCATTCACAGATGTCAAAATAAAATTCCCAGATAGGATATGGCATCAGGGAGGTGAATAACGTCATGCACCGGAACAGTGGGCTGACGATTTTCGGGATTTGAGAAAAAGAAGTGAGTTGAGTTCCTACTGCCGAACGGGAGAGTCGACATTGAGAGCTGGGCGAGGCCAGACGACTTCGTGCGCTACAGGAACTGTGCGTGGGTTGGGTTGAGAGCTGACGATGTAAAAGTAGTCAGCATAGAAAGATTGTGTCTCTCTCACCTCATGTTGAATAACCTTAAACTCAAAGGTAATAAAAAGTTTCGTACCTGAACTAAGAAGTCGTATAGTGTTTCGCGTGTATTTTAGATTCCCTATGTCTATTTCACACATCCGTATATTATGGGTTACAAAATATTGATATTGCAACTGATTATGAAATATTTATCCGTTTGAAATGATTTTGAACCTAAGTAAAACAATGGCTTTAAAAACATTGATATTGTAACTGGATATGAAATGTTGACCTGTTTAAAATAATTTTGAGCTGCATTAATAACCTAGCGGTAAAAACATTGATAGAGTAATTAAGCATGAATTATTTACTCGTTTAAAATGATTGTGAAGATAAATATTTGTACTGATATAATTCAAAAACATATTTATTAAACAGATTTTGGCATAGCGTAACCCAACAATAAATGCCATGCCATAAAACTAACTATACATGATGAATAAGTGCTGAGTGGTTGATGTTTGAAGATGTTGAATAATTCAAACATCAGCCAACAGTGTTTGTGTTTTATCATATCATATTTACCAACCCCTCCGCTCGGGCAGGATATGACACAAGGTCAATTCTTAAGTGGAGTTTAACAGGTTTGAATTCAGAGTTTTCCTTCTCCTAGACTAGTTGCCTCACCAAGGCTGAAGAACCAAGTCTGCCCTACTGGAGGGAGAATAATTTGATTCATACCTTTCTCAAGCGTATTAGTGCTATGTGAAATGCAATCAGCCTCGTCCAGGGTTTGAACTCGTGTCGCCGTGTCCATTTCCTACGACGATAACCATTACACCACAGGCACCTCCTTAGTGTTTGTGTTTTATAGCATATCAACCTTTATGGGTTATTTAATGCGTAAACCTATATATATATATATATATATATATATATATATGTTTGTGCGTGTTTGATTTGTTAGCGAATAGTTTGTAGATGACATTTTTGGTTTGGTTTGGATTGGTTTGTTGAGTTTTATGGCATATCAACCTTTGTTGTATATTTAACGCCAAATCCATTTTTGTGTAAAAAATCGGTTCTATTTAAAACAATTCAGTCTAGCAAAAGTACACAGTTTAATTGTCAAAAACATTTCTATTTCAAACTATTCAAGCAGTTATATGAAACAATTCAGTTAAGTGTAAATACAGTTTTAATGTCAAAAATAGTTCTATTTCAAACAATTCAGTTAAGCATAAGCACGCAGTTTAAATGAAAGTACGGTTTAATTGTCAAAAACATTTCTATTTCAAGCCACTCAGCTTAGTCAAACAATTCAGTTTAGCATAAGTATGCTGTTAGTTCGATTTAACCCATAGATAGGGCCCTATCAGGTACTACCACTCCGGGCCAGAGTGGACACGGGGGCGATGGCAATGAAGGGGTACTCCGCGTTCCTCACCATCAGATTGTTTGGTGTCATATACAGGACCCTCGTTATGGGGGGTAAAACCCTCTGCGGAGGTGCAGTCAGTGTATTCTGCAGCCCCAGCTGACTGGGCAATACACAGAGTTAGATGTCAAACAGTTTTATTTTGGATAATTCAGTTCAGAATAAGAACGCTGTTTAGACATGAAAACAGTTCTATTTTGAGTAATTCAGTTCAGCACTAGTACGCAGTTCCAATTTCAAAATAGTTCTATTTTAAACAATTCAGTCTTGCATAAATACGTAGTTTAAATACAAAAATCAGTATAGTGAAAGAAGCACAGTTTAGTTCTATTTAACCCATAGATAGGACCCTTATCGGCTGCTACCACTCGGGGCCAGAGTGGACCTGGGAGCGATGGTAATGAAGGGATACTCTGCATTTCCCAAAGCCCCAGCATTGCTGGAACCTCACCATCAGATTGTTCAGTGTCATATCCAGGACACTTGTTTGGCGGGGGGTGTTACCCCTCTGCAGAGGTGCAGTCAGTGTATTGTACAGCCCCAGCCGACTGAACAAATGACATTTTTAAACCAGGTAGAATTTATTTGTCTGCACGCACTTACATAGTTTTATTTATTCTTATCAAAACCAATAATTCCATTCAATATCAATCATTATTTTTTATCACACAGTTAAGTAGTTTCAAGTATTGCTATTTATTGTTTGCACAGAATTAAATGGTTTAAATTATTGTAATTTATTGATTGCACATCGTGAAATGTATTGCTATGCATTGTTTGCACACAGATAATGGGTTTCAATTACTAAAGAGAGTTTTATCTAATTGTTCTATTTGCCACAGTTCATTGATTTCAAGTATAGCTCTCCAATTCTTATAATTCTAAAACAGATATATTTGAGCCATAGATAGGAACCTAACAAGTACTATCATTTCAAGTTATAGCCAACAATAAATATTCTTAAAATTAAAAGTGGATATTGATCTAGCACAATATTCTAACCATATTTTCGTATTCTATCATAGATGAAGTAAACATTATATGCAAAGATAAGAATCTGGTGAAAAAACATATTCGTTTCATGTATCACTAGATATATTTTTCAAAAGATTCTCTGTTTTTCTGAAGAAATAGTATCAAAAAGAAAATTTTAAAAAATTTATGGATAAATTTTTATCAGAATTTATGTATAAAATTGAATTAAACCGAGAAAATCTTGTAAAAATGAATGAAATTATCTTTTTTTTAATGGAACATGAATAAGAGAACGTCTGGTGACTTATAACTTATACATACATGCGTGTGTGTGTGAGAAAGTTTGTGTTTGTGTATGTGCGTATGACTGTTCGTTTGTCTGCATATATATATATATATATATATATATATTTGTGTGTGTGTGTGTGTGTGTGTGTGTGTGTGAACAAAAATACCTATTCATAAACGTGGATAAAAAAAGTTTCGATATTTTTAAAAATAAATCCGACCGGTTTCTGTTTCAGCCCATTATCTGGGAGTGTTTACGAAAATAAAATAAATATATTGAACCACTCAATTCACTAAATTCTACTTCTCAATAACCACTAATAGCTTAATTGTATAAGGAAAATATTCATAAAGTTTTATATGGTTGTTCTACTTAAAACCGTATCCTCAAAAAAAGGACAGTAAAAATAATTCCAATTATTTTAAAACGATAAACAAGCTCTTAAAAATCGATTGAAAAATCGTAAAAAGGGCTCGATATATATATATATATATATATATATATATATATATATATATATATATATATATATATATGTATATATATATATATATATATATATATCTGATGGTAGCGTGAGAGTGTCCGTGTGTGCTTGCGTTTCACATCGCGTGAATTCCCTTTAAAAAGCATGATTATATTTATTCTTCCATCTCTCGACCAAGGGCAAATCGTAACTCAGACTGGATTCTTTAACTTTGACACAACAACTTGAATAAAAGGAATCTCTGCATTCAAATCTCTCAAAGCCCCCCCCACCTCACACAAATTGACCTTATATATTTAACCAACCCTTCTACACGAGCAGGATGCAACACCATGTCAATTTTTGGCGGAGTTCCACAGGATAGAATTTTGAGTTTTTACTCTCCTTGACAGGTTTCCATAGCAACGTTATGAGCCAGTTTTCCCAGTTATTTACCCATAGCAACGTTATGAGCCTGTTTTCCCAGTTATTTACCCATAGCTGGAATCAGAATCCCTGGAGTTATACCTTTTCCAAGAGTTTTAAATCTACGTGAAAATTTTTAAAAAAGCTTTGTTCAGGTTTTGATCTGGATAGGCTGTATAAATCTCCCCCGATAATAATCATAACACTACGAGCGCTTTCAAAACAATTGAACGCATGTCACATCTTTCACACGACGGAGAAGTTCAAACACAAATGCCTTAAAACTAAAAACGGCACAATATCAATTAGCAGGCATATATATAAAGGAACAGACAGAATACATTCAAAATCAGATAGATAGGATTAGAGACTCGGTGGAAGATAGACAATCTAGAATAGCCTGGCAAACAATAAACGAAGTGAGCAGAAGAAAGAACACAGCCAAAGCAAAACTTAAAGCAGCAAACCAACAAGAAAGAATAAAACTGTGGAAACAACACTTCGAAAACTTGGAAACCCACCAAAAATAACCCATGAACCAATCACCAGAATAATTAGCAAACAATTAGACATTAAACTAGGACCGTTCACACAAGAAGAACTCGACTCGGTTCTCAGAAAAATTAAAAATAGGAAAGCTGCAGGGCTGGACGAAATTCCCCCGGAAGTATGGAAGACCAGACAATTCGACGACATACTGCTCCGACACTGCAACGCAGTATACAATCAAAATCCGATAGATAGATGGATGAAGGGATGCATACTCCCCTTCCCTAAAAAGGGGGACCTCGGATTAGCCAAAAACTACCGAGGCATAACACTTACATCCATAGCTGCCAAAATCTACAATGCCCTACTACGAAACCGAATAGAACCCAAAATCGACATCATTCTTAGAAAAAACCAAAATGGCTTCCGAAGAAATAGATCTACGACCTCACAAATATTAACCATCCGCAGAATCCTTGAAGGTGTACGGGCAAAGAACCTGCAAGCGACATTAATATTTGTCGACTTTACCAAGGCTTTCGACTCCATTCACAGAGGAAAGATGGAACAAATCCTACTAGCGTACGGCATACCTAAAGAAACCGTAGCGGCAATAACGATTCTCAATAGAAACACTAAAGTAAAAATACGATCACCGGATGGAGACACAGAATACTTTGACATTGTAGCAGGAGCACTACAAGGGGACACGCTGGCCCCGTACCTCTTTATCATTTGTCTAGACTACGTACTTAGAACATCGATTGACAAAATCAAAGAGAATGGCTTCGAACTGACGAAGAAAAGAAGCAGAAGATACCCCGCAACAACAATTACCGACGCCGACTACGCCGATGACATAGCGATACTGGCAAATACACCTGACCAAGCCGAAACTCTTCTGCATAGTCTGGAACGAGCAGCAGCAAGCATAGGCCTCTATGTTAATGCACACAAAACGGAATATATGTGCTATAACCAAACGGGGGACATCTCCACTCTAGAAGGAACCCCACTTAAACTAGTAGACAAATTCACGTACCTAGGAAGCAGCGTCGAATCAACCGAAAAGGACATCGAAACGAGATTAGCGAAAGCATGGACAGCTATCAATAGGCTATCGATTATATGGAAATCAGACCTAACCGATACAATGAAACGCAGTTTCTTCTAGACAGCGGTCACATCGATACTGCTATATGGATGCACTACATGGACGCTAACAAAACGGCTGGAGAAGAAACTAGATGGCAATTACACAAGAATGTTGCGTGCAATCCTGAACAAGTCCTGGCAGCAACACCCCACAAGACACCAACTGTACGGCCACCTGCCCCCTATCACAAAAACTATTCAAGTTAGACGAACCAGACATGCAGGACACTGCTGGAGAAGCAGAGATGAACTCATAAGAGATGTACTCTTATGGATCCCCACACATGGCCGCGCAAAAGCAGGACGACCAGCACGAACGTACATTCAGCAGCTATGTGAGGATATAGGCTGTTGTCCTGAAGACCTACCTAGGGCGATGAACGATAGGGAGAAGTGGCGAGAGAGGGTCAGGGATATCCGTGCTACCAGCACGATATGATGATGTTGATGACATTAACTCCTGACCAAATACTATCATTTCTTATTGAGTTTCAATAAATATTTAGAGCCAATATTCTTAAATTAAACTTTTAATAACACATTTTTTGTCATTGATACTCATTGCTTTGGATATGGCACTAAAGTGTATTGAGGCTCAGATTCAATAGGTCTGAATTGGTTAGAATCACATCTTTCTTGCCTTATATATTTAAGCAACCCTTCTTCTCAGATCAACACTCATCTATATTGGTAATAATTATAAGAACCTCAAATATGTGCAAAATAGATCTTTTAAACGATAATTGTATATTAATTATACGTATTAAAAATGGTTACTTGAAGCAATAAATGGTTTTCATTAGTTACCCCAAACTGTAAAATAATCAAAGATTAGATAGATAGATAGATAGATAGATAGATGTCTTTGTGTGAGTGTGTGTGTGAGAGAGAGAGAGAGAGAGAGAGTGAGAGGGAAAGAGAGCAAGTGGATATACACAAAGGCAGCAAATCTACCTTAAGTCACATATGTGTAAAGCCATTGACGAATAATATTTTTATAGTATATGACACCATCTTAAACCTGCCAAAATGTCGAAGTCTTAAAAATAAATATCTCATAATCATATATATTTTTTCTTCTTGTTGAAAATTTTGATCTTGCATCATGATAAGGACAAAGCGAAGAACAGAAAGTACTTGATCGAGAAGATAAACATCTCTTCAGATACTAATTACTAATGTACCTTCACTTGTACGGAATTAAAAAAACTTAAAAGAAACAATGCGATAATTTTAGTCGAATATATATATATATATATATATATATCTATAAAATTTCTAAAATAAATTAATCGAATATATATATATATATATATATATGTGTATATATATACATATATATAATTTCTAAAATACCTTTCACTGAAAAAAGGGCTTAAACATTTAACTCATTATTTGGAATGGTTTCAACGAATGTTGTTAAATCTAAGATTATTTGAATGAGAATTTGTCAAGTTATTATATATATATATATATATATATATAGATGTGTGTGTGTGTGTGTGCATATATATATATATATATATATATATATATGTGTGTGTGTGTGTGTGTGTGTGTGTGTGTGTGTGCGCGCGAAGGTTGTACAACATTTTTAAGCCACATCCGGAAGGAAGTAAAATGCCTCAAGTGTCCTTGAAATACCATCTTTTTTTCAAACAGCACTACATACAAAACCTACCAGTACAAACAAGTATCTCCATTTTAAAGGTTGGTATCAAAACACCTTAAGGAAAGCCTTTTTTAGTCACAATCACTAAGACAAAAAAGACCCTACACATATAATAAAGAACTGAATAAACATTGCACAAAGCAAATACAGCAGTGTATAGTCGAGGCTGTATCAAACATTTGTATGAAAACAAGATGAACACTCAGACAGGATAAGCCAAAATTAAAATTACAAAATAAAAAAAAAACACGTACCGGCTATTTTCCATCAATTGCTCTAATAATTTTGAACCGTTAGAACATTTTGAAATTAAAACTTAACGTATAAGATATTTTCCAAGAAACAATTAGAATAACCTATCGATCAAATAACCACAGAGAAAGGATCAGAAGCATCAATGTACATAAATACGACGGTCATTCAATCTATAAGACGAATTTCAACTTAAAAGTTCGAAATTGGCAATACTGTTTACAATTTCATTTTTCAATGAAATCAATAGTGGTCGCTTTTTTATTTGCCAGAAGACTGACTTTCTTTAATGAGGGATATGCAAGGAAGCTTTTCTTTAGCGGAGAGTCAGGATGAATCCTCTTTATGGGCTGTCTTTTCGACTCGGGTTCGAAGCGAGAAACCCACGTTTAGTTCATTCGTAAAAATTTTCACTAAAACATACGCAGTATTTAACTAACACCCCACCATGTCAGTATATGGCACAACGCCATTTTCTAATGAGGGCCTCGCACAGGTTAAAACGGATGTGAGGTGTAGCAAAAATTTTTGGACCCGTCGAAATGCCCCTGATATGGCGTCTCAAGCATCAATCAATGTACTTTGTCTTGCAAAGAAGGTAAAGCCGAGGAGGACGCCCCCTCCGAGACAAAGTGAATCTCGGGTGCCTTTGCTAGGAAGGTGGGTATTCCAGCCACCCTGGGTAAGACTACTCGTCCTAAAATATACTTCTCCGTACATATCACACAGTTTTCTATAAATAGCGCTTCTATATAGAATACTAATAAACGAGCTGGACTCTAACATTAATGTAAGCGTGTAAGACTTCCAGTCATGTTGCTATGTGCACTTTTGGAGGAATACCTTTAGCTAATGTATGAACACCCCACCCCAGATATGGTTTAAACATTAACACTAACATTTTCTTGAAGGATGGATTTGATATTAAATAACCGACGAAGGTTGATATGCCGTTGAACAAAAGCAACAAAACCGAAATAATCTTCTGTAAATTTCACATGGTTTGCACTTCTCAGATACCAAAGATTTACTGACAGACTTTTGTTCAAGCGTGTAGCACTATGATTTGCCACCATTTTGAATAGTTTCAAAATAATTATTTTGTGAGATTAGAATATTTTTGTTTTAATTCAATTCCAAATAGATTTTATATTTATGGAAAAATTTCAACAAAATAAAAATTACTGAGGAATAATCCGTTATTTATTGAATGAATTATGATAAATAATTAAATAATAAAAATAATATCTAACTAATCCATTAGAATTCCACGATAAAATCCTCTAAAGTTTATCAATCATGCAATATTAGGAATATCCCAACCTTAAATCAAAAATGAATTAAATTTCGTTACTTAAGTTATGACATATTTTCCAGCTATGCAACTGATTGAAACCATGCCCGTTTGTATCAATGATTTTCAATGAATATTTTCAAGGAAATCTATTCTATTCGACTCGTGCAATGCGTTCTTTTCCTTATTTGACACGTACGTCGATAAATTTAATAATTATCCACGTATAGAAACATTAAATCAAACTACTATGTGATACGGGGAATTTACTATAGAACAAATCTCCGCCAGAAGGAATATTTAACATAAACAGCCTTTTAGTTCCGACGAAATGATCTAAGCCAATTATAATGATTGTCGATCAAAAAAATTTTCCACACCGGGTCAAAATGACCTGCCCTCACTTAATCTGTTGATCACAACCTTTCTTCTTCTTGGGCCTGTAAAAATGTAATTTTTTTTTACGTATATTGAGATAAAATGCTGACCACTTAACCTTATCTATCATTAGGTCATTTTAGAAAGATAAATTAGCTAGAAACATGAATCAAGTACCTGTCAACTCAAATTAACCTGGCTCGTAAATATTTGTTTCCAGTTATATCTTCTTTAAAAACGAGATACATCTTTCCTGTGATTTCTCAAGTTTACAGTCAGCCATTGCAATAATGTATGCAATGAATTGTATTCCTTTTTTCCTGTTTAGAAATACGCATCTCTCTCTCTCTCTATATATATATATATATATATATATATATATATAGGTATTCTTCAATCCAGTAAATCCTAAGTAGGGAACAATTCCGTCAGGACAATTAAATTATTCAAAATTCGAATATTTGAATATTCCTGGTAAAGAGGTCAATGTAAATAATATCACAGACCACATATTTCTCCGAGAAAAAACAAAATTGGATCACATTAGGATATCTAATCCTAATGTCACCGAATTTTGGTTTTCCTTGAAGGGATATATATATATATATATATATATATATATATTATATATATATATATATATATAGGTGTGTGTGTGTGTGTGTGTGTGTGTGTGTGTGAAATAACAAGAATTCTAATTTCTTAGGATATTGTTTGTGCAAGAAGATATTACGAAAAATTTAGTTTAGATGTTACTTCTTTTATAACCGAGAAATAAAATATTGAGAACTTTGACATTAAACAAGTACAGCTGGCCTAATTATTTACCATCGTTCACTCTCTCGATATCAAAAAATTCCTCTATCGAATGCATTACTGTCGAGTAACTGATAATTATAGATTGAGTAAAATCCCAACCAATGTGTTCTTCCATATTTTCATAAAGATTACGCAAGAAAATCGTTTGATCTTCTCACACGACCACTTGGAACATGGATAGTGTCTGAGGATTTCGTCAATTCTCATTAATTGTTGTTTTCATGCAGGTGTGCCCGATGAAGTGTGTTTCATAGCATTCTGCCAGCTGGTCAAAACATTTAATTCTATCGACCCATCTCTCTTCCGGTTGCTCTTTTTCGTACATCAATATCAACTCAGGCAAATTTATGGAATCAGCATTCTTCGAGGATATAAGGTGCTTTATTTGGCAGTAAATAAAATGATGACTGATTAGACGCAAAGAATGTTTTTTCCTTAATAGTCGAACATTTTAGTTTAATTTATTATCCTTTTAACAAACCAAATTCATCATGATCCTCAGTCTCGTAACCCCAGGTCGGATGGTTTGTGAAGGTTATGAGCTGCACTTTGTAACCGGGCAAAAGATAGATTTGTCCATTCCCGAATGAAATCTTTCCATTTCTTCTCTCTCTCCGTCTTCCTACTAGTATTGTGCCTTGCCGGATAGTTTTTTGTCTAGTCTGATAATCTCGCCGCATACCCATATCACTGTATTTTTCTTTTCTTTACTATGTAAATCAAGCTGTTATGTGACCCAAAAGGAATAGCTATTCTTTTTTTAATTCATTTGTGATGTAGTCTCATTCAAGTTTTTCTGGTGTTATCTAACCTCAAGAGTTTTAATGTGTCTTTGAAGGTCAGCAACGAGGATTAAGGATTTATTAGCGAACAGAAAGATTTAGATAACAAAACTTTACATGGGTTTATTATTTGATGCCAAAGAAATGGTTTTGTCACTACTTGAAGTTTTCAGTTTTGACTGCGTTGCTGTTAACGACTCAGTTCTGAACAAAAATTCGGGTTTTGATCTTTCATCCGAGACTATAACACCAAAGTATTTTAACTTGATTAATGTATTTAGATTAATGGTAGACGTTTTTTTGCCAAACCAAGAAGAGGAAAGTATGATGGAATAAACCAATGTTAAAGGAAGATTTATCTGGGATTCTTTCCTCAAGAATCCTTCCGTGTTTAGTTATCAGTTTAACACTATTAGAGACAAACATCCATGTACTTCCACATATGTAATAAATACTACGTTCATATGCATCCATACTCGAACATATACACTTGCACCATATTTACCTGTGATAATCTCTCCTAAATATTTGCATCTTAGAGCTGAACAGTTTTCCATCATCATCATCGTCATCATCATGTTTCGCTACTAGCACAGATTTCCCCGACTATCTCTCACACCATCCATCCCTACTGTCCATCGCTTCTATTTGTTTTTTAAGCTGCATCCTTATCTGTGCAGAGCTGTTGTGGGTAGGTTCTTGCTGGTCGAATAACACTGGCACGTCCATGTGCAGGAGTCAATAGGAGGACGTTACTTATGAGTTCGTCCTTGCTTCCCTAGCAGTGTCTTACATATCTTATTTATCTTATTTGGACGATTTTAGACATTGGAGGTAAGTGGCCATGCAGCTGTTTTTTATGGAGAGTATCATATAACTGCAGTCTTTTAGAATTATTACTAACAACCGCTGTTCCTCATCTGAAACTTTTTATTGGCAACAAACTTCGTAGGTGATTGCTGGTGTGGTTGTAACATCACAATGTTTAAAGATTTGCTTTATTAGAAAGGAAAAAGACCTTCATACGATAAAATAAAAGAGAAGAAAATACTTTGAATTTAACAAAGCTACATTCGTAGACAAACGTCGTCAACGAACGTAACTTTGTTTAAATAAAAGCATTATCTTCTGTTTTATAAATCATATGAATGCCGTTGTCCTTCCGAATAAAACAAGTCTGTAAACACTACAACGGTACAAATACGCCCAAAAGGACAAAGGTCTATGGACGAGGTATTTCCTGAAAGAAACAAATGTGAATTCGAATGTTTTCTGGAGTAAATTATTTTTGTTCCAAATGTTCCTAAGTTAATTGGATGTAGCACTAAACGTTTACTCATATTTATGAAATGTTTCATATATGAAATTTACAACATCGTGTCGTGAGACCCCAATTCTCAATCTTTTGGATGTACGGAGTGTCCCTTTCGTTTTCATTCATCCTTGTCCAATCTAACCCGATTTCTTACTCTAGTCGCGCTATTACGTTCACTTTCGGGCAAATACCCTTGGGAAAGTTATGAACCCTCTTATCCTCCCAGCTATGGGTTAAATAATACCACTTCTATTCTTCTAGGAGAATGGCTTTGGCATTAAATAGCTTACAAAGGTTGATATACCATTAAATAAAGGAACCAAACCAAACCAATCTAACCCGAAGCAGTAAAATATGTTAACCTTCCAATATGGGTAAAATAGATCTGTTTTCACTGAATTTTTCATAACTTTTACATGATGAACGCCTTGTAAATACATTCGATTTCCATTATTTCCAAATAAACTGATTTACATCAAACTAAAAAATCTTACTAATATACCGGTGTTTGATACAGTTTACATGAGAAAAAATCAGTAAACTATGAACGTGACCATCACATTCAATCACGTATTCTGTTTGGAGTATAATGTCTGATCACAAGGAGGTGCCAGTGGTGTAATGGTTATCGTCGCAGGAAATGGATACGGCGACACGAGTTCAAATCCTGGACGAGACTGATTACATTTCACATAGCACTAATACCCTTGGGAAAGGTATGAATCCAATTATTCTCCCTCTAGCTATGAGTAAATAGTAGGGCAGACTAGGTTCTTCAGCCTTGGTGAGGTAACTAGTCTAGGAGAAGGAAAACTCTGAATCCAAACCTGCTAAACTCCACTTAAAAATTGGCCTTGTGTCATATCCTACCCGAGCGGAGGGGTTGGTAAATAGGATAATGTCTGATCACAACTCTACATAATCCAGCGACTTTTGTTTTGCTGATTATAAGGAATCTATAAATGAAAACTAGTAAATACACTCTCTCTAGACCATAGTGCTTTGACTCTCCTGGTCAAAATATTTTTCACTGACAGGAGCCGATATAAACCACTTTGAGGAGAACCGGTATATATATTTACCAAACCCTCCACATGGGCTGGATGTTTTAAGCGGAGTTGAATTCAGAATTTCCCGTCTTCTTGACCGATTGTCTCACCCATACCAGCCTATCCTGCTATTTACCCATAGCTTGAGGGAGAATAATCGGATTCATACCATTCCCAAGAGTAGTAGTACTCTGTGAAATGATATTAGCGTCCTCCAGGATTAGAACCCATGTGGCCATATCCATTTCCATCGACTATAACCATTACACCGCAGTCAGCTCCTGAATGCGACTCCTTTTAAAACAGAAAAAGAAACCAGACATTTCAATTAAATATATTTTACTGGCCTAAAATCATTGGGAAAATAGATTTTTGTACTGTATCAACTCGAAGAACAAAAACTAAAGCCGGCATAAAATGACCCCAAAAGATTTAGAATGCCGTAAAACGACCGTTAAAGTGGGGTCTTGGATATGGCAATAACCTATTTATGATGATGATGATGATGATGATAATGAAGCCACCATTCAAGAGTTCTGGCAAGTATAGAGTACATGTTCATTGACATTATTCCTAGGTCCACAATGTTCCGATGGTATCCGTTAGGTTCCCATCTAGGGGTCAAATAGATCTGTATGTAAAGGATTTTCAACTTTACAAAAATATAAATGTGAGCGTTCAATGAAAGCAATTTCCTAACTACTAGATTTAAAGCAACCCTACACTGGTTGACACGCCGGTAAAAAATTTAACCCATTATAAAATTGCGAAAAATGTTCTTACCTCTAGAGAATCCATTTATTGCAGGTTGTAATTATTTAAAGGTCACATTTTTATGAAACCAATCCATAGTAAGGAGTCGAGCATATATATTGACTTTATTATTTTGAGCACCTCCGGTGAAAAAAGAGTGAGAAAAGATAATCCTCTTTATTAAATCCTGTGTTCAAACTAAAAAGATCAGTTTTAAAAAATCCCTTTAGTGTATTGTTTATAATAATATCTTCTTGAATCAGTTTCGTTTCTCCCTCTGTGTTAAAAATTTAGTGTTTCCATACATGAAATCGTGTGTGTGTGTGTGTGTGCATGAGAGAGAGAGAGAGAGAGAGAGAGAGAGAGAGAGAGAGAGAGAGAGAGAGAGAGATTTCGTTTGTGGAAGAGTATATATATATATATATATATATATGTGTGTGTGTGTGTGTGTGTGTGTGTGCATGAGAGAGAGAGAGAGAGAGAGAGAGTGATTTCGTTTGTGGAAGAGTATATATATATATATATATATATATATATATATGTGCGTGTGTGTGTGGGGGGGGGTTGGTTCGAATGTGTGGAAAGCTATTTTTATAGTTGTCAAACGACTTATTGGTATATTTTTCGAATATATTTAATTTTAGAAGTGTACATTTTTTCAGACCCTTCTTCATATTTTATCTGAATTTTGATTTATATATATGGTTTTTGGTTGTATTTGACTTGAATTTAAGGGTGAGTGTTTGCCATAAGTGTTAGTCGATTAATTTAGTTTAGAAAATAGGTATCTTCATATTCTCTGCCAGACTCATTCGAATTTGGAATTATTTATATTTTAATACGATATTTTTCCTAATTTTTTTTCATTTGTTCCATAAAATAAGTATTTTGAACCTTTTTTTGTGTGTGGATGGTTATTTTTATATACTTGTTGAAAGATTTACATAGATTATATTTTTGGAATGTATTTAATTCTTTAAGTGTACATTTCTCTTTCACGTTCCTTCAAATTTTATCCGAATATTGATGTACACATATCGTTCTTTCTTTAAATGCCAAGAACACAGGTAATTCAAATACAGGTGGGGGAGTTTTAGTGTCTGTGTGTATATTTGTTAATGGTGTTTTTATTATAGTCCACTTAACATAGTAAATATTTAATTGAAAAATTCTAAAAATTAATTAGAAACTCACCGCTGGATCCGAATCTTCTTACGGTCAACTTAGAATTGAAACATTTAACGAAAATTTTTAAATTGAATTAGAAACTCATAGCTAGATTCAAATTGTGCCATGGTGGGTAAGGAGAGGGAAAATATCACCGCCACGTAGACCTGGTTAAGTCAAATTCCTAGCCAACTGGTTGGCTTATCAATAGCCAATCAAATGTGTGGAAACCAAGGTCGACGTTAGCAAATCTTTAAAAATCGAAATTGGTTTGTAGCGTCTTAATTTATGGGTTACGAACCAGGATTGATCAGCTCAAGTGGGGCCCAACTGGCGAGGTGGGTATTATGTTGAAAGACGCGACCCCCTACCAATGACCCTGCAAAAAGACATAACGGATGATGTATTTTTTAATCAAACAAGCGTATTTATTACACTAAACAAAATTTTAATCTTTGGGCAAATTTTGTTGCAATTAAACTGTTAAGTCGTTGAAACTAAACGTCAAGAAAGAAGTTTATTCAATTAATTTTTCATTTAATAATGTGAAATCTATACATAATGAAAAATACATACCATCTTCTACATTTTGATGATGATAGAATTGTTGAATAATTGAATAAGATGCCATCGCAAAATACAAAAACTGAGTAGTTTATCGAATTTAGACAGATTTTAAAATGCCAGTTAGATCCAAAAAGTCATGTAACGAAGAAAAGGAATGGTAGACCCAAGATAGCACATGATTGTGATATGAAAAGGTAGTCGCCAGAACGTTGGTAGAAGATAAAATGAGTTAGTTATCTGAAAAGAAAAACTGATCTTATTCACAAAGAGACTTTGAAACTGTGAATAAAAATCAGAAGGAAAACATAAACATATCTGCAGCATCAAGTTCAAAATTCCGGTTGTGGGATGAGGAGTTGAATGGAAATCCTTCAGAGATGACAAGAAATTGAATCTGAAAAAGAAATGCGATGTCCAGGAATCTTAACATGACCTAGAAATCCTAAGCTTTTAAAATCCTTATCGAAGCATTCTAGTAAAGGTGTTGATCCCATTACTTGAGGTCCAGTAAGATAGGGAGAAAGTGACATACCAGATTATTGACAAGCAGCTATGTGGAAAAGGATTCGTGTATACAATATTGGTACTAATGAATTTTTTCCCGACCCAGTGTTGACTCTGCTGTGGTAACCCTTTGACGAATGCAAAAATTCTGTTGAACTTCTCCAAGGTTTATTTGCTCGTAGGTAAAGAAAGGGACAATGGAAACAAGACAATTCCGCCAACTAGACATAAGCAACATACGAGAAAGAAGAGCAAACACAGACCTTACTTTTTTTTCTCTTTCTAACATGGTTATTCGCTGAGTCCAACGCCCCTTTTGGGACACCTTCAGAATTTTGGGCTCGTGAACTTCTTCGCTCGGGTCCAACTCACGTCCGTACCTTCCCGCTGCCCGCGGTCAACTCACTTAAGAAGTTCCGAGTCGTCCCTCACTTCTGCCTGTCGTGTGTCGAGCAAACACATCCCTTTCTGCTCGCACATGCGCACAGTATTTCGGAGTTCCAGCTTTTCTTAGTCATCCCCAACCATAACAATATCCTCGGTTTGGTTCGTTCGGACACTACTGTCTACTTTATTTATTAATCAGTTAAATTTTTCACGAGCCGTTCAGTTACGTTTCATTAAGAATGAGAATATAAAAGAACCAAAGGATCATGATCAGCAAGATAATTCTCTGCTGAATATTTATCGTGTCGCAATACAAATAGTCTAAAATTATATATACGATTATTTCAAAAAATATGTATACGATTACATAATTATATATCTATATCATCCTCATCATCATTATGTCGCACCATTAGCACGGATATCCCTGAACCTCTCCTGCCACCTTTCTCTATCGTCTATCGCTTCCAGTAGGTCTTCAAGACTACATCCTGTATCGGCACAGAGATGTTGTATGTAAGTTCTTGCTGATTGTTCAGTATTTTTTTTTTTGTCCATGTGAAGGGATCCACAGGAGTAGGTCACGTATGAGTTCGTCCCTACTTCTCCAGCAGTGTTCTGCATGTCTGGTTCATCTAAAAGGTTACCATGACGATATATATATATATAGAGAGAGAGAGACGGATAGGAGAGAGAGAAAAAATGTATATGTAGATAGTTGAGCAGAATAAAATCTAAACTAAGTAAGCATTTGGTCACCTCCAAATTTATGTCTATTTGTTTCATCAATTGGTAAAAGAACACAATCTTCAAATGCAACATTCCTTCTTATATATATATATATATATATATGTGTGTGTGTGTGTGTGTGCGCGCGCGCGTGTGTGTGCACAGGGTATGGAAGCAAAATATGGAATAATTTCAAAAACATTTTTTCTAGTCTGATTAGTCCAATTTTGAAAAAAAACATCATAAATCTAAATTTTCATGATTAGTTCGAGAATTCAAGCTCTTTTTCATTAAAAAAAAATAAGCCCAATATGAGTGATCAAGAAAAGGAACAACAAAGAATCGATTTTCTAAATGCCGAAACAGGCCAAAATTATTTTTGAAATAATTGGTGTTTCTTTCTGGCCTCCATCAAGCCTAGACCGTAACCCCCCTGGTAACGCTATGTGGGGCGTTTTAGAAAAAAAAAAACAAATGCCACATCCCATCCAAAAATTGGTTTGCTTAAGACTGCTATTGAAAAGTAATGGAATAAAATCTCTGAAGAATTTATTTTGAAGGCATGCAAATCATTTTGAAGGTGGTTGGATATAATAATTGAAAAATGGTGGCCATATTGAGTAAATTTACTGTTTTGTATCTATCTTTTGCTTTTGTAGCTTATTTTTAAAATTAGAATTTATTTTTCTTCATAATAGAGTCGTTTATTTTTATATTAGAATATTTTTAATTTGGCTTCCGCACCCTGTTTATATGAACACGCGTGGATGTTGGAGATAAAAGCCGAATTCAAACCTGTTTGTTTTTAAGTTTGTGCTAACCTAGGAAAATGCATAAACTTTTTTTTTCTCACTCTTTGCTATGAGGAAGCAGCTTTCACCTTGAGGATGAGGAAAAAGCTAAAACCTATGAATGAAAACAGATACCGAAACGTTTATATTCAGTTCGAGTTTTTAAATGATGGATGTAATAGTTCAGACTTTGCTGATAACATAGACATGTGGAATAATCTTTCTTATCATAAAAAAAAACTTTTGCATCTTCGACACATTCTAAGAAGACACCAAACACAAAATCCTTTTCTTCGATCTGAGGCCAGGTCTCATGGAATATTTTTCTCAATGACCACGTAGTTTTGAAATGCTTATCATATGAACTGGTTGGTTATCAGTTATATGTGTCCAGAATCCTTTTTTCTTATTAGGGGCCCCCAGACAACCAATCTCTTTTGAAATATTTGTCTAATTGGTCTTGAACAGTTCCATATTCTTTGAATTTATCTATGTAACCTGTCTATATTCAAACTGTCCTCAATAAAACCATTCACAAGAAAGTCCTTCCAATGATAAGCTCCATCTTCACTGCAGAAATATGTGCCATTGACCTTGCTCTCAACATCATTTCTAGAGACAAACACAACAAATTCATTATATTCTCTGACTCACTGTCTGTTTTAACATCACTGAAAAATAAAAATCTAGTGACCCATTAATTGTTAAACTGCTCAGTAGACAAGACCCAATGTCTAGTTATAAAAAATAATTTTGTGTTGGATTCCAAGCCACATCGGAATGAGTGGAAACGAAAGAGCTGACTTGGCAGCCAAAGCGGCCTTAGCTCTAAGCTCTGAAGTTCTCTCCATTCCATATACCGTTTTGAAACCGACAATCAGTAAATTTCTTCACACAAAATGGCAACAACAATGGGACATGAACATCCATACTAAAATTGTCCAAATTCAGCCAATTTTGTGAGAATGGAGACCAGCTTTTAGAAAATCAAGAAGAGAACAAGTCGTTATATCCCGATTGCAGATTGGTCATACAAGGTTTACTCGCGCTTTTATACTGCAACAAGAACCACAACCACAGTTTTTGACCTGTCAGAAAACATGCACGGTTAAACACATTCTTATAAAATGCAGAGCTTTCGCTGTCATCAGAAAGCGATTTTTTAAAGCGACTAGTTTAACCGAATTGTTCGTAAACGTCAAAATATATGACGTTCTGTCCTTCTTGCGAGAGACAGGGTTGTACGAGAACATATGACAAATTAAAACTGGTTAATCATGTGCAAACAAATGAAATCCTGCCTATAGAAAATTTTACCTTCTTAGTATTCGTCTAGAAATCCTTGGTTGAATGTATATACATATAGACAGAATTTGGCGTTAAATAACCTACAAAGGTTGATACGCCATAAAACCCAAACAATCAACCAAATTATCAAGAATTCAAGCAAAAGTAAGATGCATTTGTGTATCTATTTGAAACTTTCTTTGAAACCCTTTTCACTTTTTGATAACTTCTCATATTTTAGTAACAATTTGGAATACAATTATTTGTTTTAAATCTTATTTTTATTCCAGAAATTATGAAAAATCAGACTTACTTTCGAAAAATAGCATAATACAGTGACTTTTGAGCAGTAAATATGTGTATATACTTTACTAGTCAAAAAACTTCTTAAAATTTTGATTCATCAAAATGACTCCCTTTGGGAGCTATCATTGCTTTACAGATTCTCAGCATTATTTCCACCAAAGACTGAATGTAGACTGAAGATCATTCTGCCCAGCTTTCCTGCAAGATTTGCCTGAGGTGAGGCGCACTTGTGGTTTGTTTAGCTCTGATTTTTCGATCAGCTTCATTCCACTCAAGATTTATGGAAAATAAAAAATGATTGAAGATGACCAAATACTTTTGACTGGTTGTGTAATTTAGAACATTCTGTATTCATAAACCATAGTTTATTAAATAAGTACTCTTTGAACGTTTCAGTAATCAAACTTTTATTCTTCCTGGTGGAAAATTATACAATCAAAACTTATTTTATTAATTAATACTGTCTATTGCATTGAAACTCAGTAAAAAATTAAAGGAATATATAGCAGTTCAAAAATAAGTTCACCTCTAAAACACACAGACATATATATATATATATATATATATATATATATATATATAAAGTTGGCTGGCTTTTGATCTCTTAGCCACAGAGATGAGTTGTGATACAATGAAACAGTCAGTCTGTGGATGCAATTTCATATCTGGGAACATAGGACCTACATTTTGATTTTATGATAACTCCCAAATGCATGGAAGTTTAATTATTTGCATATAATGCCTACTATATTCTAAAGGGTCTGTCTTTAGCAAGGGAAAGCAGAGAAAAGAGGAAATGGATACGTCGCTTTTCCAAGAGCATTGAAGAGAAAATGAGCCATACGAGGATTTGAACTTGGCTCGCTTGGTCTACCCCCAACGACGATAAACATTACAATAAGCCCTCCTCCATAGTATGTGCTAGTGCACATGCGTGTCTTAACGAGAAAACGAAAAAGGAAAGAAGCGATCGAAAAGAAAGAAAGTAAGGGACATCTAAAAAAAAAAAAAAGAAAATTCCATATTTATAGTCGACATTGTCACGGAAAATGTATTCTGGCAAATTCTTCTTCATCCATTAGCTAAGGGGAGAAAAACAAAATAAAAAAGAAAAAGTACTTTCATATACAAAAGGCCCAAAGTTTCCAAAGATGGCGGTGAACTTTTTTAAATCGATTATATGAGGAAGGAGAGAAAGAAAAAATGAAGTGGACGCGAAAGAAAAATATAGAAAAGGGGAAAAAAATATGAAAAAAAAAGGGGAAAAAGTCTTTATTTGTACATTACATTTGAGGCATGTTACATTCGACTGAAAATAGGATGTACAAGAGGTATGTTAAGATTTTTAGGAAGCGCTCATGGTGTATCGGTTATCTTCGTTGGATATGGACATGGCGTTCCAATGTAAATCCTGGATGAAGAACTTTGCGTCCAACATAGGGCAAATACATTTTGGGAAAGGTTTAAGCACAACTATTCCACCTTCAACGATAAGTTGGGCATATCTGGCTCTTTAACTTTGGTTGGTAACCAGTGGAGAAGAAGGAAAACTCACTATTCAAACGTGTAAAATATCGCTTAGAAGTTGAGAGCATAAAAAACACCCCCCATATATATATATATATATATATATATATATATATATATATCAATGCACACAAAACTGAATATATGTGTTACAACCAAACGGGCACCATCACCACACTAGACGGAGCCTCTCTGAAACTAATAGACAAATTCACCTACCTAGGAAGTAGCGTCTCATCAGCCGAAAACGACATCAACACACGACTGACGAAAGCATGGACGGCTATCGATAGGCTCTCGATCATATGGAAATTAGACCTAACCGATAAAATGAAACGCAGTTTCTTCCAGGCAGCGGTTGTGTCGATACTGCTATATGGATGCACTACATGGACGCAAACTAAACGGCTGGAGAAGAAGCTAGACGGCAACTACACAAGAATGTTGAGAGCAATATTGAACAAGTTTTGGCGACAACACCCCACGAGACACCAACTATACGGCCACTTGCCTCCCATCACGAAAACTATACAAGTTAGACGAACCAGACACACAGGACACTGCTGGAGAAGCAAGGACGAGCTCGTAAGTGATGTACTCCTATGGACCCCCACAAATGGCCAAGCAAAAGCAGGACGACCAGCTCGAACTTACATACAGCAGCGATGTGAAGACACTGGATGTAACCCTAAAGACCTGCCGGAGGCAATGAATGATAAGGAGAAGTGGCGAGAGATGGTCAGGGATATCCGTGCTGGTGGCACGACATGATGATATATATATATATATATATTTATATATATATATATATCGGTAGCCGTTAAGCGGATATATGAAAAACAAAAACAATTGTGATACATAAGCTTATAAATTTCTTTCGATTGCGCTAGTTTCCTCGTGACTGAATGGTAGAATCTTGGATTGGCGGGTTTCGATCCCAGCTTCGGGAATCTAGCCTGTCTAGCCACACTGAAGACTTCTCATAGAACGAAACAGGTCTGTCTGAGGATGACAATGCATATATATATATAAAAATAAGTGGAATGATGGATTAATCATACACAAAGGTTGAATAGTCGTAATATTTCTTTCTAAGAATTTCATCAGACTGATGAAATATTACTACTACTAAACTTATGTAAGTGTTTGATTTATCCATCTTTCCACTTATTTTTATCCCCTTTTCAGATTCACCACAATATATATATATATATATATATATACAAGATACACACACACACACACACACATATATATATAAGAGCAAATTGTAACATTGTTAACAAAAGGTACCGGGACCTGAATAGATAAGTTCTCAAAAAAGACAACAGTCACTTGAATGCCTAGTTGACAGAGATTAACACTTCTTCAAGTGAGTTAGTTGCCTAGCCGGCTGGGGCTGTAGAATACACCGACTGCACCTCGTCAGAGGGGTAAGACCCCTACCCCCAGTGAGTGTCCTGTTATGACAGTAAACAACCTGATGATGAGGTTTTAGTGATGCTCGGGCGTGGGGGAATGCGGAGCACCTCTTCATTACCATTGCTCCCAGGTTCACTCTGGCCCGGCGTGGTAGCACCTGATAGGGCCCTATCTATGGGTTTAATAGAACTAACGGCATACGTATGCTAAACTGAATTTTTTAACTAAACTTAATTGTTTGACTAAACTGAATTGTTTGAATAAACTGAATAGCTTGAAATAGAAATGTTTTTGACAATTAAACCGTACTTACATTTAAACTGCGTTCTTATGCTAAATAGAATTATTAGAAATGTAACTGTGTTTGACATTGAAACTGAAATTTACACTAAACTGATTTGTTCCATATAGAACTGTTTTAATATTTAACTGTGTGAAAAGGGAACCTGTACTTTTACTAAACTAAATTATCGGAATTAGAACTGTTTGACTAAACTGAACAGCTTGAAATTGAAATGTTTTTCACAATTAAACTGTACTAACATTTAAACTGCGTCGTTATGCTAAACTGGATTGTTTGAAATAGAACTATTTTCATTAAAATTGATTTGGCGTTAAATAACTTATAATGGTTGATATGCCATAAAACTGAAACAACCAACCAACAACATCCAGTGGGTTAGCTGTAGCATGATATTTGATTTAGCACTCCGGAACCTGTCTTGCGGAGATCACAATTTTAAGTGTCACCAATCCGAAGCAAAAGTGCCGATCACGTGATCTGTGAACTCCTAGACATATATATCACGGACTTCGATCTCCTTTTTTATCTCTTTTGGCGAGTGTGGTGTGAAGGGACAAATGTTTGCTTTGAACGGAGATAGAGAATTAAAGATACAAGATCTGTTTCCAAAAAAACGAAGAATCTTACAACGTGATGATGTCCGTCGTCTACTTTTCCCGTTTTCATGGCCTCTGAGGCTGAGTGAAGAGATATAGAATTGCAAAACGACCTTAACCTAAAGTATCATATGTTTTTGTGTTGTCAACTCTAAAGCCGACGAACTGCACTCGAGACACAGCAGTCCGCCTGTGACAACACTAACAATTCCTCATGTTTACGTTCGATGATTGTGGGATCCTCATAATGCTTTAAGTTGCAGTATCTAAGAATTTATTATTTAGATATTCCAAGTTTATATATATATACCTGCACACATATATACGTGCGTGCATGCACACACACACACACACACACACACACACACACACACACACACACACACACACACACACACACACACACATATATATATATATATATATACACACATATAAACGCAGACAGACACACAGACACACAGACACACACACACACACACACACACGCACACACACACATATATATCTATATATATATAGTCCATGTAGTCACCATCGAGCTTGTTGCAATTGTCCTATGTAGGCCTAGGCCCATAAATTCCCTTTCTGAAAAATGTTGCGTCAAGACAATCAATAAGTTAATCCGCTTTCTGATTCGTCCAGATATAACTTTCTGATATCGAAACATCATTTGGACGAATATTTAGATAACAAACGTCCTCAGATCAAGTTCCAAATCTTGAAACTTTTGCTCTCAATCACCTTTAGTCAATGTTGACTTCTTCAACTTAAAAAATCGTGTATTAGCAATATATTCACGTTATACATAATAATATGACACAGCGAGTATTCAAAACAGGTGTTTAAAATCTATAAACGCGAAAAGGAAATGTTTTGCTTTCTAAATCAGAAGAAATAATTTTGTTAAAATGAAAACCATATTAAAATCAATATAATTATGCTGATTAAGTTTATAAATTCTAACAAAGGTCTTTGGAACTGATAAGTTAGTGAGTGTATCAAAAATTGTTGGTGCAATCTATCTCAAAAACAAATCAAGCTCTTTAATAACCTCTATTCATCGCATTCCGTTTATCCGGTCGACAGCCGGTGGAACCGAGAGGTCAAATGCGAGACCCAATCAGAAAGGGTCCATTGGATTTTAACCTCTCCTTTTTAATCTATATGATACAAAAATGCATTTTCCTATCAAAAAGGGGATTGAGAGTTTTGTTGGTTCTTTTCTAAATCTCTGTGAATAGTTGCAAAGTCTTGATTAGCTGGTCTGTGAGAATGCCATACAAAATAATCCCTTATTTACTTACCAGAGTTGTTTAGGTTAACAATTTTCTTCTATAAAAATGTGCTCCGTGGAAGGTTCCCGTGGTATAATGGTTATCGTCGTAGGAAATGGACACGGTGACACGAGTTCAAATCCTGGACAAGACTGATTGCATTTCACATAGCACTAATACCCTTCGGAAAGGTATAAATCCAATTATTCTCCCTCCAGATATGGGTAAATAGTAGGGAAGACTGGGTTTTTCAGCCTTGGTAAGGCAAATAGTCTAGGAAAAGGAGAACTCTGAATTCAAACCTGTTAAAATCCACTTAAAAATTGACCTTGTGTCATATCCTGCTCGAGCGGAGGGGTTTGTAAATATGATAAAAATGCGCTCTGTTCTGGATTAATCTCCGACAGAAACGGATAGATTGATAGATAGATAGAGAGATAGATAGATAGTGTGTGTGTGTGAGAGAGAGAGAGAGAGAGAGAGAGAGAGAGAGAGAGATAGAGAGAGAGAGAAGCTGACCAACATCTTGTGGGGTAAAACTCGAGAACAATCAGCGACTGAGGACTGCTGCCACGAGGAAACTCTGACGGACAAAGAAGTAACTAAATTCCAGACCCCCAAAATTTGTTGGGACATTACCAACAGATGCTTTCTGCAGCAAAAACTTTATGCTAATTAGCATAAAACAAAAGCACTTCTAAAATTCCTTACCACGTCTCTTCGTTCCCACTAAATGTGCGGAACAATTAACTTAACCTACTGTATAGGGTTGCATTACCATATTGCTAAAAGAAAGTTATATTTAAAATCGTTATGAGAGCATTATCTAGTTATTGGAGTTGCGAAGATCTTCGGCTACTTATTCTAACCAACTGCCGGAACCATCTCAAGAAGTTGCGACAAAGTTATAATTAAATTTGTGTTATGGCCCTGGAAGGGGTCACAAAGAGAACAAAACACCACGGTTATAGTATACGTATATATTTACAAGAACAAAGGATGGTTAACAGAAACATAGGATGGTAAGTTAGTTTGCATAACCACGAGGGGAGAGGTTAGCTTCCGGATCTATACTGAATTCGTATTGCTGCGTCTTCCGGTATTATGGAAAGTGGTTGAGTCAATTAGTAGGTGATTCCGCCACAACAATTTGTTATTAATTGAGTTATTGATTTTAACAGAATTTCAATTCGTCTACAGTTATTTTATACTAAATTTTAGTGAATCACGTAAATTATATATCAGATTTTTCTGAAGTTGTTTAATTGTCATTTAAAAAAAAAAAAAATTCTTTTCGACGATAGTTTTCTAATCATTATTTTGCATGGTACTGATCCTATTTCCGGTTACACTTTTTGGTGTACTTTTATTTCTCTCCGGAAGCATTGGCTTCAATCAATGTTGATATTTTCAGATGTCCTTCATATTGTTGGCTTGACAAAAATGCTGTCAAATGAGAGATAAATATCCGTATTCAATGATAAAGTGCTTAACACTAACGGGTGTTTGATATGATATACAGTAGGGTTTCGCCTTTTGTTTACGAGTGCACATGTCTTGTGTGGCCAATGCGCAATTGAGATTGAGTGACTTGTTCCTATCTGGTTTGGAATAAAGACAATGAAAAGAGAAAGGAAATGTCCAAGAATACAAGAATAAGATTAAAGGAGAAGTAACTAAAACGAAGAAAAGAAAAAAAAATGGATGAATTTGCATAGAGAAAACGACTGGGCATAAATAACTCTGAAATTAAATATATAAAATAAATTTCTAGTAGACTATAAAAATGCATAAATAAAGTATTTCTTGAATTTAAATCTTAATAAATTTTAATGTTTACCAAAATCTGCTTAATTGATAGCGGTGAACGTAACAGTAAAATTAAAAAGGGATATTATTCCTTAATAAAAGTAAACATTTATTGTATTTTATTTAACTTTTGAAAACATTTCCTCATGCCATTTTGGTACCCATGAAAATATTCTTGGGTTAAAACCATCAACTTAAGAATTTTAGAAAGAAAATCAATTATATATATATATATATATATATATATATATATATATATATATATATATATATATATTATTCACTCATTAGAGCTTTTCACATTAGAGTTAGCCGATGGTTTTTCACTGGAGTCTGAGAGACAGCAAGTCACCTCAAGTCTCCAGGACTCTTCTCAGTATTCTGGCCGTTCTCAATAATGCTGTCGTTTGGATGGTCTCCACCCGTCCGCCAATTTCCAAGTCCTCCAGGCCCTTTAGTAATACTTTAGTTGCTCTTCCAAATGCACCAATTACAATTGGTATAATTGTCACCTGCATGTTCCATACTTTTTTTCAATTCTCTCGCAAGGTCGACGTACTTATATCTCTTTTCACATTCTTTCAGTTTTATTCTGTGGTCAGTGGGGACAGCAAAGTCGACTATTTTGCAATTTCTCTTTTTTGTTGTTGATTATTATTAAGTCTGGTCTTCTGGCCCAGATTAGGTGACCCGTGTGTACGTCGAAGTCCCATTATTATTATTATTATTATTATTATTATTATTATTATTATTATTATTATTATTATTATTATACCAGTGTTGGTTGTCACTAAATCACTTCATCATATATATATATATATATATATATATATATATATATATAGAGAGAGAGAGAGAGAGGGGGGTGGGGGAGGAGAAAAGGTCAGGGAGAGAAAAAGGAAAAACAAACGAGTGAATATAGCAAGAAAGATAAATAAGTAAATATAAAAAGGAAAAGAAGCCATTAAGACAGAATAAAACCATAAAAGAAGGAGAAAGAAAAATATAGATAGAAAAGAAAGAAAACTTTATACATATGTAAAAGAAAGAAAGAAAGAAAGAGAGAAAGAAAGAAAGAAAGAAAGAAAGTGTTTTGTTGAGATTAGCACACAGGTAAAAACAGACGGAAATAAATAAATAAACAAATGTAGAAAGAAGGAAAGGCACAGAAAGAAAGAAAATACTTTGTTAATATTATCACAGTGGTGCAAACAAAATAAAGGCGGAAATAAATAAATAAAGAAAGAAAGAAAGAAAGGAAGGAAGGAAGAAAGAAAGAAAGAAAGAAAGAAAGAAAGAAAGAAAGAAAGAAATCTTCGGTTGATATTAGCGTCATCGGATTGACAAAAATAAACGCAGGAAGAAAGAAAAAAAAAGAATGAAAAAAAAGGACAAACGAGAAAAATGAAAGATAGAAAACAGTGCTGTTAAAAAGAGAGTGCAGAGTTGAAGGAAAGCAAATAATAGAAAGAAACGATAACGGAACAAAGAAATAAAT
Organism: Sepioteuthis lessoniana; assembly: GCA_963585895.1. Taxonomy (NCBI): domain Eukaryota; kingdom Metazoa; phylum Mollusca; class Cephalopoda; order Myopsida; family Loliginidae; genus Sepioteuthis; species Sepioteuthis lessoniana. The sequence continues at coordinate 8,195,837 of OY757922.1, forward strand.
TCTTGTAAAACATGTGTCCGTACAACACTTGTTAATGGTCGGCTAAAAAAATGAGAAGAAAATATAGTAAATAATGAAACATTGGTGCACAATTTATGATAAAACGTTGGTCATTATTATCTTCAGCCATTTTGTTTAAGTGTGAACAGCGACAAAACAACTGTAAAATGAAGTTAAAAAATAAAAGAACATCAATGATAAAACCCGATAAGAAACAGAAAAGCTGAAAAACTAGAGTTGAATTGTAAAACAAGAGTATAAATTTGAATTAATTTCAGTGAAAAATATGCTGAGGAGGATTACCTTTTTTTATCTGGAAAAAAAGAAAGAAAAAAAGACACTAAAAGTTGGCACAATGTAAAATACAACTTCATGATTGGAAAAAGTGCTTACAAAAAAAAAAAAAAAATCAAAGTGTGAAGAAAAGAAATTTATGATAAATAATGAATGTATGACGACGGGAATGAAGGATTGTCTTCCTTTTTGTTTTTGTCTTCTCAGACGTTAGAAACAATGTTATATTTAAAGTTAATCCATGCGTCGCCACAGATTTCAGATTGTGTTGTACTTTTCATCCTAATTTGCAGAATGACCAAGGAAAATTTAAATAATGATTAATATTTTGATGATGCTGATAATAATATCAATGTATATTTGTTCAAATTTACAAATACCATTAATTAAAACATTAGAAACTTTATTAAAAAAATACAAATTACGGAACATTTCTGCAAAAATTCATCTTTAAAAAATGGTACGCTTATTTAAATTATTTTCACCATTATTTGCCGTAAATGTTTCTTTATTTAAGATATGGATCTATTTATTCAAAACATCTGGGCATTTATAATGGACCCATTATTAAATGAATTTAAAGAATCGACGTTGTATATTATCTATACTTAATATAAGCACTTTTCTTCGGGAACGGTTAATGTTTGGTGAACATTCATAGAAGTACAAGTCCTGTAACATATTGACCTTTGACCCAGCCGTCAATCAAGAAACAAGTGCATCCGGTCGAAAACATCAAGATATAGCCTTGACGGGTTGAATTCGGTGCAGATGCAACGCCCACAAGAAGTAGGTGGATGTCAAACAATTATAAAACCCGGTGCCATACACGGCTTGAGTTAGTTGGAGTCAGTTGCTTTGTGTTCGAGTTTCAGTTCAAGGCAATGAAAACCAGCCCCCAGCAGAGGACTTGGGCCCTCAGGACCCCCAGTTGAGTAGCCCGGCAGAATGAGAAAGAAGTGTTCCTAAAGACAGAGGAAATTGGGGTCAATATGCTGCAGTTTGTTCAGTCTCCAACTCACCTCTCACACATAACCCTTTCGCAACCCTTTCGAATAAAGTGTGAGAGGTATATTTTTCTAAAGAAGTGCGTTCGTTCGTCATTATTGTTGATTATATTTCTGCATATATATGTATACGTATAGTTGTATCATGGCTATACAACACATGAAATGGCGTCAACATTCTTTGGAGAGTTTTCAGCAATGGTCCAAATTGAAATAAAGCCAAATAACTGTTTCCTTGTGCATGATAACTGAGTCCTCATGAACGCAACACGATCGATTCTTCCATGAGTTACACTAAAATGAAGGAAATGGAAAGTCGGGAACTTAAATGGAAAGGAAATTGCACCTAATTTAATCGGTTGATTATCAATTTATATAGTTTTGGTTTAGTTTTATGGCATATAAGCTATAGTAGGTTATTTAATACCAAATCCTGTTTATAGACATATATTCAGTTAAATGGTTTCAGGTATTCCTATCCAATAATTGTAATTCTATCTACTATTTATAATTCGTTTGCACACAGTTAAATGGTTTCAAGTATTGCTATGTGACACTAAAAATTTGACATCCGTCATTTGCTTGTAATCATTTAAATAGATATGCATATGTAAGAGATTACCTTGTCGGTAATTTCATTTTTAAACTAATTAGAACTAATTTGCTTGCACATTTGTATGGCTATTGTTTCTACACGGTTAAATGGTATCAATTATTGCTGTCTAATACGAATAGTTCTATTCAATATTACGATTTTTTTGTTCACAGGGAAGTGGTTATATGCATTACTATTTAACTCTAACAACTCTATTAAACATCAGTTATTTATTTACACACAGTTAAATGATCACATATATCTATTTCCAAGGATTCAACTTAGCATAAGATATTTTATGTTCAGAGTTTAAATGTCAATCAGATCATTGGACCAGTTGATAGGACCCTAACAGATACTAATACTCCGGGTCAGAGTGGACCTAAGAGCAATGGCAATGTTGCGGTACTCTGCATTCCTCAAAGTTCCCACGTTACTGGAGCCTCTCCATTAGATTGTCTAAGGTCATATCTACAACACTCGTCGGAGGGTGAGAATTTACACTACGGAGAGACAGTCGGTGTTTTCTGCAGCCATAGCCAACTTGGTTGACAATTTTTTATGGATGAGAAAATTTTAGCAAGTTTGTGCAGAAGTAAAAAAAATAAATATTATGTTTTTGTTGATTTCATATTTACTTTCGTCTCATCAGGTTTCTAAATTCTATTTAAAAATGTATCCATTTTAACACGAGAAAAGGAGGTTTGTAGAGGGACATGTAATTGTTTGGTGTTTATGTTTGGTCCCCCACAATCTATATTAGTTTATATTTGGAAAAAGGTAAACGAAGAAAAAATGTGAAACGACGCGTTCAAAAAGAACGTTTAAAACAAAACGGTTCAAGCAAATCCAAATTTATATCGCAACCATACTTGCAAGGAAAGATTTCAAAATATTACTGTTCTAATACTGTTCGTTGTGTGTGTGTGTGTAATGAACTCTGATACTACAAAAAAGGACTAAATAACAAAACTGTCCTATCCGTGTTGACTAAGTATTTCCACTGTTTGTTTCTTTCTTAATGTTGTTTGCAAAAAAAGGACTATTTAACAAAAATGTCCTATGCGTGTTGACTAAGATTTCTACTGTTTGTTTCTTTTTCTTGTTTGACAAAATTTCTGTGTTCGAGGCTGGAAAAAGTCTCACCTATAAAGTGTAATAACGAAAGTTGATATGCCATTAAATAAAGAAACCTAAGTTAATCTGTAAGGCGAACCATTATTTATACATAGGAACTTGAAACATTCATGTCATCATCATAATTAATCATTTAATTTAACCAACACAGCCACAAAAATGTTTTTGATGTTATTCTAAATCGACACCTGTAAGAATCGAGGGGTTTTGCTCATGTTAGTCATTATCTCCGTTATGGTGACCTGCAACGAATTCCCGTTACTGATGAATCGATTGATTGATTGATTGATTGATTTTATCAGCATAAAAACTCGTCTGGAAATATTTTATGTCTTAAGTTTAATGAACTACATTCAAAACACATTTATATTTACAGTTTTTGTGTTGTTGTTTTAAAAGATTTTTTATCAATTAAATGATTTCAAGTATTTTTAACCATTTGGCTGGGGCTGTAGAATACACCGACTGCTTCTCTACAAAAGGGGTAAGAGTCCCCCACCCCAACGAGTCTCCTGGATATGAGACTAAACAAACTGATGGTAAGGTTCCAGTAATGTTAGAGCTTTGGGTAATGCGGATTACTCCTTTAATCTCCTTGCTCCCCGGAATGGTAGTACCTGATAAGGGTTCTATCTATGGGTTAAATGAAACTAAACCGTGGTTTCTTGAGTTTACAGTGTTTTTTTTTTCATTTAAACTGCGTATTTATGCTAAAATGAATTGGTTGAAATAGAACTGTTTTGACATCTAAACTGTGTACTTATGCTAAGATGAATTATCTTAAATAATATTGTTTTGACATTAAATCTGATTATTGCCCAGTCACCTGGGGTGTAGAGTACACCGACTGCTTCTCTGAAGAGGGGTAAGACCTCTTCCATTGAATGTCCAGTATATGACATTAAAATATCTGATGGTGAGGTTAGAGTGATGCTAGGGCTTTGGAGAATGCAGCGGACACCTTCATTGGCATTGCTCCCAGGTCCACTCTGACCCGGAATGGTTGCACCTGATAGGGCCGTATCAATAAGTTAAATAGAACTAAGCCGCATACTTATGCTAAACTGATTTTTTAACATTATAATTGTTTGAATAAACTGAAAAGCTTGAAATAGAAATGTTTTTGACATTTAAACTGCGCACTTATGCTAAACTGAATTGTTTGAAATGGAAATGTTTTTGACATCGAAACTATACATACGCTAAACTGAATTGTTTGAAATAGAAATATTTTTGGTAATTAAACTGTGAACTCATGGTAAACTGAATTGTTTAATACAATTTCTGACATTTAACTATGTGTACATAAAATCTATACTTGTACAAAAATGAATAGGCTGAATTAGAATTGTATAAATAAACTGAATATCTTGAAATAGAAATGTTTTTGGTAATTAAACTGTGAACTCATGTTAAACTGAATTTGGCCCAGCGGTTAGAGTGTTCGCCAATGGCCCGGGAGATCTGGGTTCAATCCCAGGTCGAGTCATACCAAAGACTTTAAAAATGGAACTTGATACCACCTTGCTTAACACTCAGCATTATAAGGTACGGTTCAAGGGTAAAGTGGAGCAATCCAGGGAATGGAGTAGCGCCCTCCCCTACACCTTGGTGTAGTAGCTATCGAAAAGGGAGCCTTCGGGTCACCCTCGACTATGGTCGCTAACTTTACTTTTACATAAAATCTATACTTGAACTAAAATGAATAGGCTAAATTAGAACTGTATAAATAAACTGAATAGCTTGAAATAGAAATGATTTTGGTAATTAAAGTGTAAACTCATGGTAAACTGAATTGTTTAATACAATTTCTGACATTTAACTATGCGTACATAAAATCTATACTTGTACTAAAATGAAAAGGCTGACATTAGAACTGTGTAAATAAACTGAATAGCTTGAAATAGAAATGTTTTTGGTAATTAAACTGTGAACTCATGGTAAACTGAATTGTTTAATACAATTTCTGACATTTAACTATGTGTACATAAAATCTATACTTGTACTAAAATGAATAGGCTGACATTAGAATTGTGTAAATAAACTGAATAGCTTGAAATAGAAATGTTTTTGGTAATTAAACTGTGAACTCATGATAAACTGAATTGTTTAAAACAGAACTGAATATTTGCATAAATATGGATTTGGCGTTAAGTAACCCACAAATATTGATTTGCTATAAAACCCAATTGGCATAATTAGAACTGATTGACTAAACTGAATAGCTTGAAATAAAAATGTTTTTGACAATTAACCCCTATACTTACATTTAAACCGAATACTTATGCTTAGCTGGATTGTTTGAAATGGAACTGTACTTACGCTAAACTGAATTGCTGGTAATAGAACTGTTTTGACATATAACAGTGTGTAAACCAAATCTATACTTATACAAAACTGAATTGTTTGAATTAGAGCTTTTTGACTAAACTTAATAGCTTGGAAGAGAAATATTTTTGACAATTAAACTGTATACTCATGCTAAATTAATTATTTGGAATAGAACTGAATATTTGCATAAAAAATGGATTTGGCGTTAAATAACTTACAAAGGTTGATATGCCATAAAACCCAACCAACCATCCAATCAAGTTTTCTTATCAACAACAAATAATTTTCACTCAGTTGTGTGGTTTCAAGTATTGTTTTCTCATATTGATAATTATATTTTCCACAGACTCAGTTTCAAGTAACTGATAATCTTTTGTAAATTTTTGTAGCTTCAAGTAACTCTTCATAATACAAACAATTTTCAGTTACATGGAATCAAGTATCCTCATAGAATACGAATAAGTTTCGGACAGATCTATTTTACCGATAAATCGAACTATAACAAGTGCTATCTCTCCGTGTCAAAGTGGACCTTTCAGTAATGGAAATGAGGGACTACTCCACACACTCCAAATCTTCAGAACTGAAACTTCCCTATCAGACTGTGTATAGTGTCATACCGGAACACATTTTTAACAGAGTGGGAATGATATAGTCACAGTATTTTAAACCCCATTTCCATAGATGAAAGTGTGCTCGGAAACAGAATTTCTACGTGATGTCTTCGTACATGAGAGGAATGACAGTGTTCTCATTGATTTCTTGGAGTTTTTTTTGGGGGGGGCTGATCTTCTGGATCCGCAGGACGGACTCAGCCGGGCTTACGGTGTCTTACCAGCTAGAATGTTTCGATATCTTTGCCATGCATGATACGTTCCCGCCAGACGCTATCAGCTCGTTTCTGATGGAGGAGTCAAACACTTACAAGAAGATGAATATTACAGAGTTATTGGCAGTTAGTGACACGAGCACGCCGTGCCAATTCGCATAATCATTTGTTTACACAAAAATATTTCCAAAGCATCAGAGCAAACTTTATAAAATTTCAATTAGCTTTTCTTGAATATGTTTCACGTAATCGTGACATGATCATATACTTACTCAATATTATTATTATTATTATTATTATTATTATTATTATTATTATTATTATCATTATTATTGTTATTTGGGTTCAATCCCAGGTCGAGTCATACCAAAGACTCAAAAAATAGTACTTGATGCCTCCTTGCTTAACACTCAGCATTATAAGGTGCGGATCAAGGGTAAAGTAGAGCAATCCAGGGAAGGAGTAGCACCCCCCTACACCTTGCTGTAGTAGCTATCGAAAAGGGAGCCTTCGGGTTACCCTCGACTATGGTCGCCAACTTTACATTACTTATTATTATTATTATTATTATTATTAGTAGTAGTAGTAATGTAGTTATTGCTGTTCATCGAATTCTTTGTATCGACTCTTTCAACCATCAATACACACACACACACACACACACACACTTGCATGTGTGTGTGTGTTCATTCATAAAAACTATTTTAGTCATCTATGCATATATATGTATACATTTCTTCAAACAATTTATATACATGCATATGTATGTGCATATGTGTGTACATATGGATTACTTCATATATATATATATATATATATATATATATATATGTATAAAATGTTATATATATATATATGTGTGTATAAAATGTTATATATATATATATATATATATATATATATATATATATATATATATAAATAAGTTGACCCAGAAAATCACTTTTAAACTACTACTATAGTGAGGTGTAGTGGAGGGCGTTACACCTTTCCCTTGATCAGTCCATTTCCCTTGATCCGTATCTTACAAAGCAAAGAGGCATCAAGTATCATTTTTTTACCTCAAGTATCATTTTTTACTTCAACCTGTGACTGAACCAAGACTGGATACCTATCTAGCTAGCTAGCAAGTTAGCAATCTAGTGTAAATGTACGGTCAGCGGTGCTATGTAAATGACTGAATGATCAGCAGACCATCAAAAACTGATAAACGTTCTCTCTCTCTATCTCTCTCTCTCTCTGTATATATATATATATATATATATATATATATATATATATATATATATATATATATATATATATATGTAAACATATATATATATATATATATACATTCTCACATGTATGAGATATATTCAGTCAGTTACTATATTCTCAAATATATTATGTACATATGTGATGCCTTCAATAAGTTTCCAGACTTTTTCGTACAGGCATTTGAAATTGCCGTTGACTGTTGAAAATTCAGTATGTTATTGCTATACATATTATGAGATGACTGACCAATTCTTATGATTTCAGATTCAAATCAACAGCTGTAGCACGAATTGGAATACACCCTACTAAAGCCTTATTGTCACAGCTGGTGAATTTCAAAATGCAATCTGACACTTTAGAAGGGTGATATGCAATAAAATTGTGTTTTATACTTGAGAAAAATGCCACAGAAACGTATGGAATGCTTCAGAGTGCTTTTGGAGCATCTTGCATGAAGCGATCATCAGTTTTTGAGTGGCATAAGAGATTCAAGGAAGGCAGTCTGTGAGGGATGATGAGAGGTGTTGGAGGAGTAAGGAAGTCAATAGACCATAGTTGATTGGCCAAAGGGTTACGGTTAGGGTCACTATGTTGAGGTTTTAAGGGAGTTCAAGAAGAGATTCCATCGGAAGTGGCCAGACTATTTGACCAAAATGGGCATCAAGAAGGTTCCTCACCGTCTCTATAGTGCATACCTTACTCCCAGTGACTTTTGCATGTTCCCTAAGCTCAGAGGCTGTCGTTATGAGAGAATTGAGGAGATGAAAGAGACTGTGGCGAAGGTCATTGACACGTTCTCACAAGAGGACTTCCTTGGAGCCTTCCCGAAGTTGTTGGAACGATACAACGAGTGCATTGCAGCTGGAGGAGATTACTTCGAAGGAGACTAGAGTTTCATGTGTGTACTCTCAATAAAAGTTCACGCCCGAAAAAAAGTCTTGAAACTTATTTAATGATCCTCGTATATAGGTTTGATGTCTACCGTTTAATAAAGTTTGAAAATATTTATTTTCGCGTATCATTGAACTCTTTATCTGTGTCTTTTTATTATTTCTTTTGTGCTTGCACGTGTAAACATAAGTGTTTGTATACATTTGGAACAGCGTCCAAGACGAGATGGATATTTCATATTAGTAGGGGGTGAATATTACTAATTATTATTTTCACGGTTAACTTCATTACTGTATCAATTTTGATGAGTAAGAATTAATTTAGAAGTTGTTGCATTTAGGTCCTCTCACAATCTTAAAAAGAAAGGGAAATATTTATATTTGTTGCATACCACGGAACATTACCAAATTTTTCATCGATTCATATGTGTGATCAAATACTTTAAATTGTTTTTCTTTAATTTTTCATCACACTTTTTTTTTTATTGAATTTATTTTAAATGTTTATGATTTTGGGGAACTATTTTGTTTCAGTATTTTTCTACCATCATTGTAAAGAAGAAGAACACATTTTCTAACATTCTCGAAGATTAAATATCGGCCAATCAGATTACTTAACAATATATATATATATATATATATATATAAAAAGAGAGAGAGAGAGAGAGAGAGAGAGAGTTCATCAGATTAGTTATTCGAACGAATAAACCGGAAGAAAAATTATTTACATATACTGAGTTTTGGGCCTCTAACTTCGGTGTGGTTCCAATTTTCTAAAAGTCACCCACAACTTATTCTTTTTTCTCTGTTTAGAGGAAGAATTTTTCATTTTTTGGAGAATTGTTTAAGAATTAAATATTTCTGAAGGTTAATACCGATGAAAAGTGTTTTTGTTTTTAAAGCTCAGTTCAACACCTGTCAGTTTTGAGTATTTGTATCAAAGACATTAGTCTTCTTTGAAAGAAAGATTTTGTTCAGAAAATGTAAATTCTCTAAGTGTAATCATAAGTAAAGTTAGCGACCATAGTCGAGGGTGACCCGAAGGCTCCCTTTTCGATAGCTACTACACCAAGGTAGTAGATTGCTCCACTTTACCCTTGAACCGTACCTTATAATGCTGAGTGTTAAGCAAGGTGGTATCAAGTACCATTTTTAAAGTCTTTGGTATGACTCGACCTGGGATTGAACCCAGGTCTCCCGGGCCATTAGCGAACACTCTAACCGCTGGGCCAATGAAACAAGTTATTTTCAGTAGGAAGTAAATTCGGTGGTTTAGTAAAAAGAAAAGTTACGCTCAGAATTTGTAAATTCGGAAAATTGTTTTTCGAAAGAAAAAGACTGCCAATGTGTTTGAAATTAGCGTTTAAGGTGATTTCTGAATTTTTGAGAATTAGATAAGTTAAAGGCTTCAGACCCGATTCAGTATTTGCAACTATCAGGTTCAGTTTGATGATATACTGCCTGTCAAAAAAGGAAAAAAGGCGAAGAACGAATATAAGAATATTAATTTATTTATTTATTTTTTAATTCATCGTCATAAAGAAGAGGAAAAAAGCCTTCTATTTTTTTTTTTTTTTTGTAAAGAGTTGTCAGAAGATTTACCTGTTATCTTGATCCAAACCTGGCTCAGTGCATGTGAGTGTACTCATACAAGATGTAGAAAAAAGACAAGTTTGTGGTATGTTGACATTTATAATTCGCTGCGACTGGAAGGGAAGTGACGTAAGTCGTTTCTCATTGGCCAATACCATTTTAAAAACTCATTAGCAGTAGCATTTTTTAAAAAAATTGTTTTCTTTTGAGGTATGAACTGTGTGATTTTGCATGCTGGGCGTATTTTTACTGCAGGATCGCCGGCTGGCACAATAGTTTCGGTAGGGTCACTTGAGAGACCAAGTATGATGTTCGAAGACCCGAAACTTGTAAGGACCCCAAGAACATCACTGACGAAGCGATTCTGTGCACTTTTTTAAGTGTGTGACTACAATATTTGCGTTTATTTCGCCAAGAAAAAACTTTTCTGTGATCAGATTTTTGTTTGTAAATCTATTTTTAAAATATCTTTATTGTAAACAAGAGATTTGAGATACAAGCTTTTCTATACCCGATTTTATGGTTGCCCTGGACAAGGATTCATAGTGTAATATTTTCTTTCTTTTGACATTTTTAGTACTAAACTAAATCTTTTAACTTAGCAAGACATTTTTCTTTTAATATTTTGGTATTCGTTTCAGCGATTTGATGCCTATTTTTTATTTCGTATATATCTCTTTTGTTCCTTAACATTGGTTTTAACTGGAAATAATTTAGATCAATGACAAGATTTTGTTATTAAAAAATTTGCGTAAAAATCGTTTGGTTTAATTCTTGGAATTTTTAATGCATTTTCTCGAGAAAATTAAGTCAACTCCATTAATGATTCACTTCTACATAAAAACGAAAAAAATTAAATAGATATCATTCAAGAATATGAAATTAGTTTTTCAGTGTTCTGTTAAAGAAATGTAGAACTTGTGAAATTCTATCCCGTTTCTGCTTACCGTATACCAATACATTATTTTCCCAGGATAACTGTGTTATTTTAAGCACTGATAATTGTATGGATATGGAAATTACTAAAGAAAAACATTTGAGATTTTTCTTTGCACTAATTGTATTTCGTAAGAGACTAAGTAAAACTAAGTAAATGTATTATGGGTATATCGTGGAGTAGCGATTAAAACTAACGTATATTCTGATGCACACTTTCTCTCTCCTTCCTCTTCAATAAATTGGCCGAATCGGCCTTGGGTGTAGAATACACTGACAGCATCACTGCTTAGGGGTAAGACCCCTCCAACGAGTATCTTGTATATAACACTAAACAATCTAATAGTGAGGTTCCCAGGTCCACTCTGACCCGGAGTGTTAGCACCTGATAGGTTCCTATCTTTGGGTCTAATAGAACTGAATGCAAACAAATGGATTTTATCAAATTGAATTGTTATAAATAGAACTGTTTAGTCATTTAACTGTGTATAAACAAATGATTGATGTTTAATTGAATTGTTAGTTTTACATAACAATACTTGAAACTATTTAACTTGGTTGACTAATGCTAAATTGAATTGTTAGAAATAGAAGTGTTTGGTCCTTTAGCTGTGTATAAACTATTACTGCCCGCTGCAATTAGTCTTTCTGCGATCTTCTTAATGTATTCCTCGAGTATACGCAGCCCTCAATGCTGTCGTGTTGTTGTATACATGGAAGAAGAACTACAACACCGATGTATAAAAATATAATCTGCTTCTTTTTTTATTACCCGAAAAGTACGAAATGGGAGAGAGAGAGAGAGAGAGAGAGAGAGAGAGAGAGAGAGAGAGAGAGTCAAAGACGGCTGAGATGTACACACAGGAAGAGATACGAATTTTCAGAGAACCGCTTCTTCTTTCTGCTTTTGGGAAACTGGTACCGGGCCACCTCAAAGCATTGAATGCTTTTTGTTTCTCCTCGCTTCTCAACTTTCGTAAGTGTCGTCAGCGCTACCTCAAGGCACCGAACTATTATATTTTCTCCTCGATTCTCTGCTTTGCGATTCTGTTACAACTCAAGCTTTTCTCTTACTCTAAACCCACAATCCTCCTGGTCACACCTCTCTCTAATGCATTGCACGTGGACATGACTCCTGTCAAGCATGCCACCCACGCAGCTTATGCGGTACTTTCCCTGAGGAAGCAGAGTCCTGTTTACTTAAGGAAACGAATATACATCCTGTTATGTCATTCACGCAACTTACGTTGCATTTCCGCAGGGATATCGTCCTGTTTAATTTAAGAAAAAGGTGTACATCCTGATAGGCCCCTCACGCAAATGATGCGGCATGTCAAGGAGATCTTTCCGGTTAATATTCAACAGTATCCTCTTCTTTTCTTGAAATATATATTCTATCTATATATATTCTATCTATATCATTTCCTCTGTGCAGGATCTTAAGCCTTTTCATCAAAGTTCTTGTCTTTGGTCTGCCCATGAATTTTGATATGGCATTAAACAAACAAAGGAACCAAACGATTTTTTTAAAAGTTGTTCTCTTGTATTTTAAACAGGTGACTGCACATGTGTTTATTGCCTTTATTTAAGAGTCATGTTGTACTGCCTGGTTTCGTGAAGTATTCTTCTTCGTCTAAAGTACTCTTTTCTCATTTTTTCTTTCCTTTCTGTTTGCTTAATAATTTTTGCTACCAATATTCCCCAGTAGTTTTAATTTAGTTTTTATCTTGAAGTATTCCTAAGCTCTCCCGATTTGTTAGTTTTATTCTTTCCAATGTTTCTCTCCCCGCCTTTTTTTTCATCATCAGCGTGGTATAGTTTTCTATGTGAAATCCCATTCCTTTACCCTGGATGAATATTCTAATTGTTTGTGGTTCTAGTTTTTTCCCTTTTTGACAAATATCAGTATATAATCCATGTACATAAGAAAATTATATTATTCAATATTTCTTAATATAAATTTGTAGCTCCAGGTACATTTTCTATCTGAATGGCATCATTGCTATGACGAATAGTTGTGGCCCGAGTGAGTCGATCTGAAATATGCCAATTTGGATTTCCATCTCGGTAAGAATTTGTCATTCTGTAGCTAATTCGACAATCCAGTTTTTCAAGGCTTGTGTGCTCAAGTTTTTGGCTTAGTCGGATATTTCATAGCTTTTCAGACATTTAATAACTAAGTTGGCAGGACCATATACTCGCCTTTTTGTAGTCAATTCGTGTTATCAGTACATTTTAACACATTGTTTTTACCTCCTTTAGAATGTACTGATCTATAAATAACAGGTAATCGGTTACTATTGTTTCTTTGAGGTATCCATTCTATTCTTCCCGAAACAGTCCATGGCATACAAGCGAGGTATGCATGTGACGTTACCCCCTCGGCCACCATGTTACATCAACTTCTGCGAACCATTTCACTTCTTGACTGGTACTATTTACCAACCCCTCCGCTCGGGCAGGATATGACACAAGGTCAATTTTTAAGCGGAGTTGAACAGGTTTTGAATTCAGAGTTTTCCTTCTCCTAGACTAGTTGCCTCACCAAGGCTGAAGAACCTAGTCCGTCCTACTATTTACCCATAGCTGGAGGGAGAATAAGGGGGTTCATACCTTTCCCAAGGGTATTTGCCCGAAAGTGAACGTAATAGCACGACTGGAGTACGAACTCGCGTACTACGATTCCGCAGTTCATCTCTTTAACCATTACACCACTTCTTGACTGGTGATTAACTAGTGGTTCCGATAGGGGCATCGTACATTTCTTTACGGCTACAAAAAATACAATCGAGGGAGTGGGAGAAAAAGAACAAAAGAACAAAACGAACAATACGGCCCTGGGGTTAACTCAAAGTGCAAGACAAGGAGTTATGTAACACTCTGCATTTCCTGTGAGCATATATAGACTAACTCTAGCGTGGATTTCTAGCGAAAATTCTACAACCCATGAGGAGTGCTGACTCATCTTGACTCGTCTTCCCTCACTGCTCTGGACCTCGTCTCATCCGACTGGTCTCTCTGATGTCCGGTGTCGACTGCCCTGTCCGTCATCTGTCGCCAACTGCCTTCTTCGAGCTCCTTTGTCCAACTCCCTTCTCGCGTTCCCTTACCCACTTCCGGTTACGCCGAGATCTCGATTCCAAAAAACCCTTTGTCTGTTTTGGCGCGAAACCAGACAAAGGAATGGTCTGCTTGGTGGACCCCCTACATAGTGTTACATGCATTTCTTCTCTAAACTGCGCGGTTTTAATTTTCACATCATTGGTAAACATATTATCAGTTTTATAGGTGTCATTTTGAATCAGGTTAGTTTGCCCCAGCATCATTCTTTCGAGTATGCTTGCTTCTTTGAGGCATCCACACATTTATTGAGGCAATTTGTCGAGGGTCAGCGTAATTTTTTAAAACCAAAATCCATGTATGCCATAATGGAGTGTTTTTTATAATTTGATACTTTCTATAGTGTTGCTCTTCGTAAGTGCTTGTGTATACCAGCCCAGGGGCCTTCTTTAAATCTTGAAATTCTTTTTTCATGTTATTTATCCGTTCGGCCTCTCTACTATGTTTATTTTTGTTCCTATATTTTCCTCTAAAACTGTTGTAATTCCTTTGCATCCGGTTGTCCATTCGTATTTTTGCTTTCTCCACCGATTTGAAAGTAGAATTTTCTTTCCTTATTTTGAAAGGTCTTGTTTTTCTACTATTGTTTGTTTCAGTTTGAGTATCTTTTCAGTCTCCCTTCTTTCGCTAATATGTTTATTGTCAGTTTTGTTTGCTGTTGTCATTTTTCAGTCGATTGCGTTCTTGAGTATTTTTTTCCTTGCGTGCTTTCACTTGTTCTCGAAGTTTCTTGGTTAATATTTCTGGCCTCATTTTCCATTCAACATTCCGTTTTGATTCCTTTTGGAAGAATACTAGTTTTGCTTCTGCATGAAGTAGACTATTTAGTTCAATAAAGGGGTCTTATTTTTTCATTAATTCTTTTACCGTTTCGCTTTCTACTTTGACTTCTTTTTTCCATTATTGATTCCAATTCCAATTCGTTTGGTTAGGTTTGGTTTTATGGCATATCAACCTTTCTAGGTTATTTAACGCTAAATCCATTTTTATGTAAATACTCAGTTCTATTTCAAACAATTCAGTTTAGTGTAAGTACAGTTTCAAAGTCAAAAACAGTTCAATTTCTAATAATTCAGTTTAGCATAAGCACGCAGTTTAAATGTAAGTACAGTTTAATTGCAAAAAAACATTTCTATTTCGAGCTATTCAGTTTAGTCAAGCAGTTCGGTTTAGTATAAGAATAGATTTTGTTTACACACGGTTAAATGCCACAACAGTTCTATGTTAAACAATTCAGTTTAGTGTAAATACAGTTTCAATGTCAAAAAACAGTTCCATTTGAAATTCAGTTAAGCATAAGCACGCAGTTTACATGTAAGTACGGTTTAATTGTCAAAAACATTTCTATTTCAAGCAATTCAGTTTAATCAAACAGTTCAGTTTAGCATAAGTATGCAGTTAGTTCTATTTAACCCATAGTGTTCTGTCAGGTGTTACTACGCCGGGCCAGAGTGGACCTGAGAACAATGGCAATGAAGGGGTGCTCTGTATTCCCCAAAGGCCCAGCATTACTGGGACCTCACCATCAGATTGTTTAGTGTCATATCCAGGATACTCGTTTGGGGGTCTTAGCATTGTATTCTCCTGCCTCAGCCGACTGGACAATCCAATTCCAAGGAAATAGTAATGTCACATTAGTTTTTATCATTATAATTTTTATAAATTCTTACATTATTTCTTTCATTAAACCTACCATTGGTGCTTTAGCGTTTGTATTCTATTAAGGGTTGATATTCTGTATTTCTATTTGGCCCAGTCGGCTGGGGCTGTAAAACACACCGACTTCATTGCGGCAGAGGAGTAAGACAACTCCAACGAGCATCTAAGATATGACATTAAACAATCTGATGGAAAGGCTCTAGTAATGCTGGAGCCTTGGAGAATGTGGAGTACCACTTCAATGCCATCGCTCCCAGTTACATTCTGGCCCGGAGTGTTAGCACCTGATAGGGTCTTATCTATGGGTCAAATGAACTGTTTGACATTTAATCTGTATACTCTGTCATTTACACTGTGTGCTAATAAATGATTTATGCGAAACTGAATTGCTTGAAATTGATCAGTTTTTACATTTAACTGTGAGTAAACAGATGACTGATGTTTAATTGAATTATTTGTTATACATAGCAATACTTGGATCCATTTAACTTTGACCTGTGCAAAACTGAATTGTTTGAAATAGAACAGTTGGATCATTTAACTGTTTGTAAAAAATGACTGATATTTAATTGAATTGTTAGTGTTAAATAGCCATACATGAAAACACTCAACAGTGTGTAAACAAATCATTAATAATGAATATAATTGTTTGTTATAGATAGAAATAAATAAAACCATTTAACTGTGTGCAAGATTGTTATCGACAAAATATGTTTAAAAATCATTTATGTGTATAAAAAGGATTTGGATTTAAATAACCTACAATAGTCAATATGTCAAAAAAAAAAAAAAAAACAAGCCAAACTAAACGTATTCCATTACCTCGATGTAGCAAAATGTTTCTTAAAAAATACCCTGGTTTATTCTGTTAGCCATTGGCTTGTGGTATTGAAATTAGCAGCTTCTCATATTTCGATTAACCTTTTCTTCTAACCCTTTTGCGATTGGTTGATTTTAGATTTTTCTTGACTTCTCTTTTCTATTTCTCATGCCCCACAATTTTTTCAACTCTCAGGTAAGATCCAGGTGTTTGACAATCTTTTTAACATCTAGCTTTTTCTCCCTGCGTTTTGTTAGCGTTCATATAGAGTATCAAATAGCAGAATGGAAATAAATATTATTTGGAAGAAATCCCGTTTTATATTATCGGATAGATTAGATTTACATAAAATCTGTCGATGAGATGTTGCCGCTGAGGTATATGAATTGGCCAACTAAATTTAGAGGCTTACCACGTGGAGTCAAGAAATTTCATTTTAGTTTAAAACTCATGTACTATTTTTTTTGCATTCAAGTAGAGGCATTGACTACCTGCTCTAGCCTATATTGTGGATATTCAGTATGATCTGGGTCCGTTGAGAGAAGTACTAGGTCATCTGCGTAGTCTGCGTCTGTCAAGGTTTCAACAGGATATTGTCTGCTTCTTGCCTTTCTAAAGAGAAATCATTTTCTTTTATAAGATCTATGGATGTTCAAAGTAGGTAGTCTCGGTGGAGTATAAAGAAATGCGGAGCTAATGCATCTCCTTGCAAGGCTCCAGTAACATTGTCGAAGAAGTCGGTGTACTCCATCTGGAGAGTGAGCCATTGCTTTTGTGTTTCTGCTGGGCATTATTTCAGCAGTAACAGTTTCTTTGAGATGACCTAATACAAGACGTATTTGCTCCATCTTTTGTCTGTGTACGGAATTAGAGAAATCTATGAACAGTAGTGTTGCCTCAAAGTGTTCGTACGTATTCTTTCGATGATTTGACGTATAGTCAGAATCTGTGAGGTTATGGATCAATTTCTCAAAAAGCTATTCTGATTTTCCAAAGAATTTTCTCAACTTCAGGTTGGATTAATTTGAGAAGCAGGACTTATAAGTCTTTGCAGCCATAGCCGTAAGAATTATGCACCTGTAGATCTTAGAGATTCCGGTGTCACCTTTCTTGGAAGAAGGTAGGATTTAAACTTTCGTCTATTTCTCTATTGTTTTTTGTTTATAGACAGCGTTGAATAATTAGAGAAGAATGTCATCAAAGTTTCTTGTCTTTCAAATTTAACCGATATTTCATCGGAGCTTGCAGGTTTTCTGTTTTAATTTTTTTTTTCAATCCTGCTTCATGTTCTTCCTCTAAAAACAATTAATGTGTAGTTGGCCATTACTAATATTTTGAATAGGTTTGTCATTGATTTCCGGAGGGTTTCCCAGCAGATTCTTGAAATGTTTTTTCCACTTCTTATATCCTTCCTCTTGGTTGACAGCTTTTAGTTTAACTCTCGGGGTACTCTTATTTCCATTCACTTTATTTACATTCCGCCATGCTATTGTCTATCTTCTACTCGATTTCTAATCATATCGAAAGTCTTGAAAGAAAAGAAAATTTTGGAAAAAAATCAAATAACCTAAAGACGGGTCTGCACAATTGATAGATCTTCTCATCCAGGGATTCAGTACATAATGAACAGTATGAAGTTGTAGTTATTCGCTGTGCGACAAAATGAGACTCTGAGTGGAAAGAACGCATAACTAACGCTACAAAATGTAAAAACTTGTTCTTGATGAACGACTGATAAAACCGAAGATCAGCCAATAATGTAACATGACAGTCAAACAATAACGTGACGCCATAAAAATGATATTAGTGTCTGTTGTATCGTCGTGGTTAATGATACACAGAGAAGAATTAGTGCTTAATATATTTATTCAGCTCCAGTATCTGGTGCTAACGGATACATACAAAAAAGACAGTCAAATACGTTACAAAAAAATTAGCAAGAGAATTTACAAGAAATTTAGGAGGGTCAAAATCTGGTATCGACAAACGAAGAAATATCATTCCGAATATTAATCAGCTAATCAAAATCATACCTTGAAGTTTTCAATAGTAGGCTATTCATGGCTATGAGCCAGTCCATCTGGTAAAATGCTGAAGGGGTGTTTATCCACTCTAGAACAGCATCAAAGAACCCTGAGATAAAAAAACAAAACAAAACTGGAGGACATTCAATGAGATGGAATCAATTGTTGAAACAAAGAATGTTACAAAACATTACCAGAAAGAGAAACAATTTTTCAAAGAATAATGGTTAGTAATGTGATGAATGAAAGCTGAGGGATGAAATGAAGATAACCAGTCGCTGTGTGTGCAAACCCAAATGCTTCCGTTGAGCCATATCGATTTTGGGACCGAATCAAGAAATTAAGGGCGTGTTAAATAAAAAAGAAACGATTCTGATTTCACTTTTCTGTCCTTGGTGCTTAGAATACGCTCATTGTATCTCTTCTAGAGAAATAAGTTACCCCAGAAAAGTGTTATGTCCTGAGTTTGACAGTATATTGTATAATATGGCGAGATTTCAGTTCTCGATATCTGATGATTATCGAGTACCCACTCATTGAAATTATTCCCACATTTAAACTAAATCGAAGAGGTAAAACTGGTTCATGTCCTATCCATGGGTGAAATAGTTAAGTTTGAAAAATATTCGTATTCGTCGGGTATATTTGATGCTATATAATTGTAGAGTGTATTATTAATATAATTAAGGAGGGAAATTAATTTATTAGTTAATTATTTTATTCGTAGTAAAATAATAATCGATATCCAACATCTTTGAATAGAAGTGTAAGTCCCATGCAAAGGTCAAATGGTGCACTCTGGGTCTATGGACGACAGTCAGCCTGTCATAACAAAAGTTCTGTTTTGAAATCCGTAGAGAGACAGGATGTTAAAAAGTAAACAAATTGAATGCAATGTTGTCTGACTTAAGATGACGTAACACTAAAAGTTAATGACGTGTTCTAATCATTATTAATTGAAGAGAATAATTAAGATATTATTTAAGCAGGGAGATACTTAACGGTCTGTTCAGCTCAGAGTTCAGAGTTGGAGACAGTCGGTTGAGTTCAGAGATTCGGGCCCCCTGGGAGCGATGGCCTAGGTCAGGTGAGAAAAGCAATGTCAGTATTTTTGTTTCGTCTACCACGAATGAATTTGATAGCGTTTCTATGTGACGCAAGCAAATCTTTCAATCTCTCTTCCTCTCTTGTTTCGTATCTGACAACAAGAAAAACAATAATGGAAATAAATTTTCGTATCGAAAGCAATCACGGAGTCACTTTGTAGTTTGAAGAAACTTAATACCCTTATTCGTATACATATTTACCAACCCCTCCGCTCGGGCAGGATATGACACAAGGTCAATTTTTAAATTTAACAGGTTTTCCTTCTCCGAGACGAGATGCTTCCCCAAGGCTGAAGAACAAGTCTGCCCTACTATTTACCCATAGCTGGAGGGAGAATAATTGGATTCATAACTTTCCCAAGGGTATTACTGCAATGTGAAATGCAATCAGTCGCGTCCATGATTTGAACACGTGTCGCCGTGTCCATTTCCTACGACGATAACAATTACACCAGTTTTATAAATGAGTGCGTAAGGTAAAATCTAGTGATGTTCGAGATGGTACCATGGTGTTACATTAAGATTTGGTTTTAGAACTTTAATTGCCTACAGAGGATTTCTATTAAATGAGTGAAACTATATATCTGTCTCCGAACAAATATATACGTGGGACATTCAATAAGTTTCCAGACATTTTTGGTACAGTCATTTAGACACTTGAAAATTCACTATGTTATTGCTATACATCTTATGAGATGGATAACCAATTTTTATGATTTCAAGTTCAAATCAACACCTACAGCAGGAATTGGAATACACCCTTATAAAGCCTGATTGTCACTGCTTGTGAATTTCAAAAATGCAATCTGGACGCGAGGACACTTTAAAAGAGCAGTATTTAATAAAAATCTGTTTTAAACTTGGAAAAAAGGCAACAGAAACGTATGGAATGTTTCAGACTGAATTTCGACCATCTTGCATAAATCGAGCATCAGTTTTTGAGTAGCAAAAGAGATTCAAGGAAGGCAGGCAGTCCATGAGGGATGATGAGAAGAGTAAGCAAGTCAATACACAAGAGTTGATTGGCCAAAGCGTTAGGGTTACTATATTGAGGTTTGAAGGGAGTTCAGGAAGAGATTTTGTCGGAAGAGGCCAGCACTCTTCAAATCGGGTCAGTGGCATTTCCACAAGGACAATGCACCAGTCCACAACTCCATCCTTTTCACTGACTATTTGACCAAGATGGGTATCAAGACAGTTCCTCAGCGTCTCCATAGTCCAGACCTTGCTCCCTGTGACTTTTGGTTATTCCCTAAGCTCAGAGGCTGACGTTTTGAAACAATTGAGGAGATGAAAGAGGCTGTGACGAAGATCATTAACACTCTCACACATTAGTACTTCCCTGGGGCCTTCCAGAAGTTGCTGGAACGGTACAACAAGTGCATTGCAGGCGGAGGAGCTTACTTGGATGGGGACTAGAGTTTCATGTGTGTACTATCAATAAAAGTGCCCATACGAAAAAAGTTTAGAAACTTATTTAATTATCCTCGTAGATAAAATATAGATAACCGATTATTAGATAGAATTAATTCATTGAAAACATATAATTATTGGCAAAGATTGAAATACTTGAAAGAATATAACTGTGAGCAACTTATTTGTTTTAAAAAAATTTGTATTATATAACTGTGTGTGAAAATCGCTTTAGAATCCACAACAAATAGTAGATATATATTTACAATGAACAGGATTTCTTTAAAATTTAGGCATAAAATAACCCTAGACGAGTTTATATGCTGTTAAAATCAGTCCATCAATCAATCGATTTTATTATTAGGTGTATATTGTCTATTACAAAGTTCTTTGTACTTTGGCAATGAAGTTTGTAAAAAATTTCGTTTAACGTTTGAATAGAGATACAATTTACTGAGCTCTTTACCAAGCCCTTGAGTGCTATTCCGAGTGCATCAATTAGAATTGTTACCACCGTCCCCTCATGTTCCATAACTTTTTTCAGTTCTCTGGCAAGATCTAAGTAATTATCTCTCTTTTCACTTTCTTTTATTTTTACTTTGTGGTCCACCGGGACGGCAAAGTCTACTATTCGACAGGTTCTTTTCTTTTGTTGGCTATCATAATTTTCTCAATTATTATTATTATTATTGTTGTTGTTGTTGTTATTATTATTATTATGATTATTTACTCCTTCAGAGTTTTTCACGTGAGTTTTAGCTAATGGTTTTTCACTGGAAGTCTCCTCAAGTCTCCAAGATTCGTATTAGTGTTCTGGCCGTTCTCAAAAATGGTGTAGTTTGGATGATCTCCAGTCCCTTCGATAATCCTTTGGTGACTGTACCAAAAGCACCAATCACGATTGGTATAATTGTCACCTTCATGTTCCATAGTTTTTTTTAATTCCCATGCAAGTTCGAGGTACTTATCCTTCTTTTCACTTCCTTTCGGTTTTATTCGCTGGTCAGCCGGGACAGATAGTCCACAATTTTTCAAGTTATCTTTGTTTTGTTGATAACTATAAGGTCTGGACTTCTGGCCGAGACTAGGTGACCCGATTGTCTAAGACAGACGCTGGGTTGTGCATATTCCATTAGTTCTTATGGTCAAATTTAAATTTCTTGCACATTTCTTAGTGGGTCAACTTGCCCACCCAGTTGTGTCTTGTCTTGTACTTCTTCTGTGCTAATTTGCTGCATTCGCTTATTAAGTGATTGATCGTTTCGTCTCTATCACCACACAAAATCATTTGCTATTTTGTTGTGTCCGATCTATTCGCGCTTTGATTTGATTGGTTCTAATGGCATTGTTTTTGTTGCTATTAGGAGCTCTTCTGTTTCTCTTTTAAGGTTTCCTTTTCTTATCCACGTCCAGGTTTTCTGGTGTGAGATACTATCATTATTATTATTATTAATTGCTTTCTGATACTATACAGCAAAATATTTTTATCAATTGTGGACCCCCACACATGGCCGTGCAAAAGCAGGACGACCAGCACGAACATACATTCAGCAACTATGTGAGGATACGGGATGTTGTCCAGAAGACCTGCCTGAGGCGATGAACGATAGGGAAAAGTAGCGAGAGAGGGTCAGGGATATCCGTGCTACCAGCATGACATGATGATGATGATGATACTAAATATAAGTACTGGAAAGTATTTCATTGAGTGGTAAGAAATGAAAAATATTAAATAGAATTATTTGTGTTTGATAGGCATACTTGAAACCTTATTCCTGTGTGTAAACACATGAGTTCCAACAACCAATTTAAAAATAAAGTTACCTACAAATTATTCGATCACACATACACACACACACACACACACACACACACACATATATATATATATATATATATATATATATATATATATATATATATATATATATATAAACAGTTTTTGGCATTAAACCCAAAAGGGTTTGTATGCTTTAACACACTAACCAACCACTCAATCAACAAATGTTCCTCATACACTTTTATATAAAAAAGCTTTACTTGTGTTAGAGCATCGACGTCACTGTATATTCATTATTAAATTTTTGTATAGTCGAAAAAGATGTTTATTTGAACTCAAGTATATGATATCAAGATTTCCTATCAAATAAAGATAACTTACAAACAGTCATTTGGTTTCAAATATTCTTCGTTAATACTTATGATTCGTGTTCAATTCTATTATTTCCAGAAATGATTTCTTTTTAATCACTTGCTTGCACGCAGTTTTATGGTTTTAAGAAACTAATAACAAAAAATCCTTAATAAGCAATTCCAGCTTTAAACAGCTATGCTTAATACAAATAAATTTACATACTGTTTTATGGCATCAAATATTCTTCTCAAATATACATAATTTTTTCACAGTTGTATAATTTCAATTGGAAGTCAGACTTGACCAATAAAATGAAACGTAGTTTCTTCCAATCACCGGTCGTATCGATACTGCTATATGGGTGCACTACATGGACGTTAACAAAACGGCTGGAGAAAAAGCTAAACAGCAATTACACAAGAATGCTGCGAGTAATATTGAACAAGTCCTGGCAGCAACACCCCACAAAAAACACCAACTATACTGCCACCTACATCCCATCACGAAACATATCCAAGTTAGACGCACCAGACATGCAGGACACTGCTTGGGAAGCTGGGACGAGCTCATAAGTGATGTACTCCTATGGACCCCCACACATGGCCGAGCAAAAGCAGGACAGCCAGCTCGAACATACATACAACGGCTCTGTGAGGATACGGGATGTAGCCCTGAAGACCGGCCACAGGCGATGAACAATTGAGAGAAGTGGCGAGAGAGGGTGAGGGATATCCGTGCTGGCGGCACGAGATGATGATGATGATGATGATTCAACACAGATACTTTGTACACAATTATATGGTTTCAGGTAAAAAGAGAATCCTTCGAAATAAATAAATCATGTAACTAATTAATAATACAAATGATTTACCTTTCTACGGTACTAGTATTCTGATATAAAACTAATATTTTTCAAACTGAACTATTTCACTTAGACATCGGATCCTACCATGCACTACATTTCTATTTGAGAGTGGACCACGCAATTATGACAATCAATATGTACCCAACACTCTCCAGATTTTTAGAAGTGGATCCTCACCACCCATCCAGTCTTGTATAATACCAAAGACATCTCATTTTAGGGGAATCTTACTCCTCTCCAGGTAATACAGTCAGCATATTCTATACCTCACCGACAGGGTGACGGTTACTTTGTTCTGAAGGAAAGTGAAAAGAAGGATAAGTACCTAGACCTTGCTAGAGAATTGAAAAAAGATGTGGAACATGAAAATAACGATTGTGCCAATTGTGATTGGTGATTTAGGCACAATAACTAAAGGATAATTAAAAGGCCTGGAGAACTTGGAAGTTGGCGGACGGGTAGAGACTATCCAAACGACAGCATTGCTGAGAACAGCCAGATTCCTGAGACGAGTCCTGGAGACTTGAGGAGACTTGCTGTCACTCAGACTCCAGTGAAAAACCATCAGCTAACGCTGATATGAAATATTAATAATAATGATTATAATAATAGACCATGCCAACAAATGGTATATGCTCAACCCAGCACCTGTTCTAGAAAACGGCACTCACAAACTCCTGTGGGACTTTGATATACAAACGGATCACCAAATCTCAGCCCGAAGACCAGATCTTATAATAATCAACAAAAAAAAAAAAGAGAAAATCAGCAAAATTGTCGACTTTGCTGTCCCGGCAGACCACAGAATAAAACTGAAAGAATGTGAAAAGATAGATAAGTACCTTGACCTTGCTAGAGAATTGAAAAAACTATGGAACATGAAGGTGACAATTATATCAATCGTGATTGGTGCCTTTGGCACGACAACTAAAGTATTATTAAAGGGCGTAGAAGATTTAGAAGTTGGCGGACGAGTGGAGACCATCCAAACAACAGCATTATTGAAAACGGCCAGAATACTGAGAAGAGTCCTGGAGACATGCTGTCACTCAAACTCCAGTGAAAGACCTTCAGCTTACGCTGATATGAAAACTCTAATGAGTAATAAATAATAATAATAATAAAAATAAAAATAATGATAATAATAAAGAGGCACCTAAAAGTTAAGCTTTCATCTAAGAAGATTATTTTGAAGCCAGAAGTGAAGCGGATTTAATTCTTAAGACATAGTATTGACTGTCTTCTTATTTGAATTTTTTGAAAGGTCGCGACATATATCTGGGATTCTGAAGTTTTCTTAACAGTTAAATTTGGAAGCATATATTTAAAAACGCAAAATCCAAAGCAACAACAATGAAAAAGACTAAATATCAACTCTCAAATGCCCGCCCCGCCCCTGCTGTTTTTGGAATGGATGGAAAACTAATTAAACCCTGGTCATAAAAAATATAAATAAGAAAGTACAGAGACGCCTAGATGTCAAACTTTTAGCTGAAGAAATCAGATATGAAACAGTCTAAATAATGATAACTGTAAAAATACAATGGAAAAAAAGTAGCATTACAAGATGTAATATCAACCCACCAAAACCTGATAAAGATAAAATGAATATATTGACTGATGTAAAGTTTAAAGGCATAAGTATCTTCCTGTTTTATGGCCAACTGAAATGACTTCTTTCTTGAAAGAATAGCAGGTCACATCCGTGACGAGTCCGGCTTTAAATCAACGCCAGATTTTAGTAAAACCATAGAACAATGACAAATCAAAATTAACATATACCTTAACTCAGATAAAAGATCTGGGTGAGATGGTTGACGAGTGCTCCCTTAATAAGCTGCTCGGGGGACCCGATCGACGTCCTGAGAATGTTGGCTGCTGTTATTTCAGGTGCACAATGACCAAAGCTGCAAAGCACCTGAGAAACATGATAGAACAAGGTTAACTAGAGAAATTTGCAAAAACGTTATCCACTTATTTTAAAAACAATACTCTACAAAAGAAAAGGATTATGGAACTGTGCTTAGAATGCCCTAAACTTAAAAATAGCAAAATATTGTTCAACCAAGCAAGGTTGATCCTAAAGAAAATCGTGAAGAATATACCGAAGAAGAGCCCCCCACTACAAGAGTTGAAATACAAAATATACAGAAAACCAAAATATCCCATAACCCAACGCCACAAAATCACTGTCAACACAAGAAGAAAGAAACAATAGATATGATTTTAGAAATAAGGCATGACCGATAAAAAGGTTGCATTTTTATATCTGGATTAGGCTGATTGCATTCCTAACAATCTATTGAAAAGGCATGAATCCAATCATTTTTCCTCCAGCTAGGGGTAAATAGTTGGGTAGGTTAGGTTCTTTAGTCTTGGTTTAACAATCAGTCTACGTAAAGAAAAACGGTCAATTCACACCTTTTAAACCCCGCTTAAAAATTGGCCTTGGATCGTATTGCACCTGTATGGAGGGGTTAGTGAACACATATATAGTCATAACCAAGGAATCCGATCTGGATAAAAGTCAAGGTAGAAAAGATAAGCTAAATTGTTAAAAATTATGCCAACAGCCGAAATCATTAAACTAAACGATCTAATTTATATAGGTGCAAAAGTAGTCAGTGACAAAATTGGTTTGATTTCTTTGTTTAATGGCATATCAACCTTCGTGGCTTATTTGATGCCAAAGCCATCCTTATAAAAGAACAGCAGTGGTATTATTTAACGAATAGCCGGGGAAATAAGAAGGTTAGTGCCTTTCCCAAGGATATTTGTCCAAAAGTGAATGTAATAACACCCAATCTGGAAACTTTCTTGGAGAAAGAAAATTGCAATTGGGTATGTTGAAAGCGGACAACATCAAACAGACAAAAATGAAAGATATAATAAGAAAAGTGAGCATCGGAAGAACGAGACAACTTTTCGAAAATTAACTCTGCAACAGACATCTTATCAATGAGATAACCACCAGGGCAGTTCCTCTTGTAAGGTACCTAGGAACATTTATAAAATGAACAAGAACGTAACTAAAAAAACTAACAAGAGAACAAGGAAACAAATGATGATGCCCAAGTTTTTACATCTGAGAGATGACAGTGATACTATGTGTCAAAAAAAAAGGATGGAAGAAGAGGACTTGCGAACATTGAGGATTAGACAGTTAGATCAATACAAGGGCGTGAGGAATACGTTAAAAGGAACAGTTAATCGCAGTAACTAGTAACGGTAAAGGTATTATAAGAACTAACAGAAAATTGAAAAACTAGAAAATAGAAATGTGAAAAAAATAAATGTGTGGATATTTCAAGCGACCAACTGGTGGCATTTCACATGAGAAAAGATGGACATGATTAAGAAAGGGTAACCTAAAAAAATGAATTTCTGGTAATCGTATAAAAGCCTCTCTCCATGAACCAGTTGTATTTGTTTGTTTTACTTGTTAAATGGCATATCAAACTTCGTAGGTCATTCAATACAAGAGAATAGTAGTGGCATTATTGTAAAGGACAACAGAGGTAATATTTACGAGGGGCATACGATAAGTTTCCAGACTTTGTTCGTATGGGCACTTTTATTGACAGTACACACATGAAACTCTAGTCCCCTTCCAAGTAATCTCTCCCGGCTGCAATGCACTTGTTTTACAGTTCCAATAACTTCTGGAAGGCCCCATGGAAGTCTGCTTGTGTGAGTGTATCAATGACCTCCGTCACAGCTTCCTTCATCTCCTCAATTGTCTCATAACGACAGACTCTGAGCTTAAGGAATAATCAAAATTCACAGGGAGCAAAGTCTGTACTATAGGGATAGTGAGTAACTGTCTTGATACCCATTTTGGACAAATAGTCTGTGACAAGGATGGAGTTGTGGACTGGTGCATTTTCCTGCTGGAAATGCTACTGAGCCGATTTGAAGAGTGCTGGCCTCTTCCCAAGGAATCTCTACCTGAACTCCCTTAAAAACCCAACATATTAACCCTAACCCTAACCCTTTGGCCAATCAACTGTGGTGTATTGACTTCCTTACTCCTCCCACACCTCTCATAATTCCTCACAGACTCCCTGCCTTCTTTGAATCTCTTTTGACACTCAAAAACTGATGCTCGATTTATGCAACATGGTCGAAAACAGTCTGAAGCATTCCATACATTTCTGTGGCCTTTTTTTCCAAGTTTAAAACAGAATTTTATTGCTTATCGTTCTTCTAAAGTGTCATATTGCATTTTTGAAATTCACCAGCTGTAACAATCAGGCTTTAGTAGCGTGTATTCCAATTATTACTGTAGCTGTTGATTTGAACCTGCAATCATAAAGATTGGTCAGTCATCTCGTAAGATACATAGCAATAACAAAGTGAACTTTCAAGAGTCTACGACAATATTAAATGCCCATACGAAAAAAGGTCTGGAAACTTATAGTATGCACCTCGTAAATAAGAGCCGGGGACATTTCAACCTTTCCGCAGGATATTAATCTGAAAGTGAACATAATAGTGTGATTTGGGTTCGAACCCACTCACTCTGATATCGCAGTACAGAACATTTATCTCTACGCTGTAAGAACTCTCAACTGATTTTATCAAGACCAAAACTGATAAAACCCAACGGATTAAGAAGTGTTGGTTATTTGTAGACAGAGTTAAAACGTTTATTCACATAAGTGAATGCAGCAAACTTGCGCAAAAGGAGTAAGAAACTAAGCATGACTGGGTTGAGAAAATGTTCCTCAAGGAATTGCACAAGATACAAAAAATTGACCATACAAAAAACCTTGTTAAGATCGGCCATAATCTTGAGAAAAGACATTAACAATTGAAAAGACTTGCTGTCGCGTTGACTACAGTGAAAAACCATCCGGTAATCCTGCTGTGAAAAACTAATAATAATGAAAATAATTATAATATCCGAGGATGAATCAAGATTATCCAGACTACCGAATTTTTAAGATCGGCCAGCGTAGTGAGAAGAATCCTGATGGGTCTTGCTGTCACTTATCCTCCAAGAAAGACCACCAGCTAACTCTGGTAATAAAATCTATTAACTTTAATTCATTTTTGCGCGATCCTGCAGCCTAAACATTTTATAGGACTTATACTCCTATAATCTAGAATGGGTGGTATGCCACTTGTTCCCGAAAAAATGATGGCGGACGCACGCAAATATTCAGTCTCGGGAAATCACTGACTAGGAGAACCACGTGATCAATGTTTAAAACTACGTCCTCATTTGAATTTCGTCCTGCGTTTTTGAAGCCAACTTCAAGACATGTATTTTCTATAAATACTTCGTCTTCTAACACTTTCTCTTGTTCACATTTTCACTTGTAGGGCCAACACACTCTCTCCAGCGTAACTTCCAGAGAAAATACTATCACTCTCTTATATTCACCAACAACCGTCAAACGCCACAAAATGTATAGGCCATGCAATCATTCTTTTCCTCAGTATACCTTGTATATGAGACTTTTTCCAGCCTCGAAAACAGCAATTGCGTCGAACCACTGAAAGAAACGAACATTTAGAAATACGTAGTTAACATCCATAAGACACTTCGTTATTTAATCCTTTTTGTAGTTTTTAGTTGTGTTAGTCACACAAACACACACACACACACACACACACACACACACACACACACACACACACACACATATAGAGAATATTTTCACGAACAGTAATAGAACCATAGTAATGTTTGAAATGTTTTCATTGAATGTATTGTTAAGATATAAATACATATCTACCAAATAACATGTCCCCCTACAATTTACAGATTTTATTATTATTATTATTATTATTATTATTATTAATTTCGTATAATTTCTTCACTATCCTCTGATAATTATATATCCTCGTGTCTCATTTGATTTAGTGTGATTCTAAGGTTGATGATAATTTACATCGGGTTAAACGCGGGCACAACAGCAAAAAGAAGATACAAATCACATTCTCCATATGTTTCAAGTGCATTACTGCTGGATTAAAGACAAATAGGAATAAAGTTTAGAGTTTAATCTCCGCTAATTAATGAAACATTTTTGCTCGCACAAAATCGTTTTGTGAAGACCTCTCGGGCAGATTGATATCCTGTCGGATGTAACTCAGCAAAACCTGGGAAAATCATTACAAGAAGAAGAATTTCCAATGAGACTTGGAAATATAAGACTTGGAATTTTATCAAGTGGTTTTGTAATTGACATTTATCAGCGTCTGATTACTCAAAAATAAAAAAAATAGAACTGAAAACAGTAGCAAAGCACTTCGAAGTAAACAAAATATTTATCTAAAATCTAATTATTTGTGCTCACACACACACACACACACACACACACACACACATATATATATATATATATATATTACAAATTACTGATATATAATGAGCCCAACTGCTCTCGTACATATGCGTGTGTTTGTACGTATATGTGCAACTGGCCGAAGATGAATATTTTAATGATAATACACGGCAAGTGGTTTGTCAGCGTGATGGTAGAGACAAATAAGATTTTTGATATACCATACGTTGAAAATTACTTGAAGATCATAAAAAGGTTTTGAGAATAAACTAGTCTATTTATCCTGTCTGTTTGTCAATCACTCTGTCAATCTGTATTCTCTCTTACTTTCTTTCTTTCTCTCTCTTTCTCTCTCTGTCTCTCTGTCTCACTAGCTCTCTCAGTCTCACTCTCTCCCGCGCTCTCTCACTTTTTCTCTCTCGCTGTCTTTCTCTGTCTGTATAACTTCATAAATGCACGCACGCATATATATGTATATAATGAACAACTAATTAAGTAGAAAATTGTCTATTTATCCTGTCTGTTTGTCAATCAGTCAGTCGGCCGGTATTCTCCCTCTCTCTCTTTTTCTCTCTCATCCTTCCCTCTCTCTCTCTCTCTCTCTCTCTCTCTATATATATATATATATATATATATATATATCTTATTCTCTCTGTATGTCTGTTTATATCTATATAATGAACAATGAATTAAGTATAAGATTATCTATTAAGCCTGTTTGTTAGTCAGTCAGTCAATTGGTATTACTCTCTCTCTCTCTCTCTCTATATATATATATATATATATATATATATATACATATATATATATATATATATATATATCAATCTATTTCTATCTGTCCTTCTCAGTGTGTCAGTCAGTCTGTCTACGAAAATACACACAAGTATATTTATTTATATAATGAACAATGAATTTTTATCTGATTTCTTGGTTTCTCAGTGATTAAATTCTGTGTGAATGAGAGTGAATTAGTGGTGTATCCTGCCTAAAAATCAAAGTATCGCTTCTCAGAACTGCTGTACACGATCAGATTGTAGTACAGTGGTTTCTAAATGGCCCACCAGGGCATATTCCTGCATGAAAAATTTCGTGTGTCATTTAATAAATAACGGGATTGGGGGCGGGGAGCAAAATGAATATTTTCACAGAATTTTTTCAATAAATGTAATCTGTTTTCTTTGAAATCGGTTTATAGACAAAATTACTTTAATCAAGCAAAAACATGATTTGAGACTATTTAAATTGACGGCAAATCAAACAGAATAATTTAGGCTAGAACAGAGGCATGTCATCAAATTTTGAGTAGCTAAGAAATTAAAACCATGAGCAATTTACAGAAGAATATGGGATGGGAATGAAGAAACACGTTTTAAACAAATATATTTACAAATGGGGTTAACCTAGGCTTGCCACAACGAAACAGATATGATTCTACGAAGTGAAAACACTAACTCTCCGGTAGAGAAGATGTTTTGGGCGGAGAAATCAGTAAAGGTCATGTTGACTGTGTCTCTGGGATATGAAAGGAACCATCATTATTATTTTCCTTGATAAATCACAAATGTAAACTATGCTTTCTATTGCCGACGCCTTAAGAAAAATTCCTTTTATTTATTGAATAAACCGCGTAAATGCTAAATTTGCATCAAAGATATTAAAAAGATATTAAAAAGAAATTACAAGTATTTCGGGTGATGCAAAGCTGGTGAGAGGCTCAGGCCAGATAGAAATTTAGACTCATGCTATCAAAGTCCTTTATCAAACAATATCGTTTTGCCTTTGCCTTTACCAAGTGGAGTCAATCGTTGTCTCAAGCCAATTCGTCCTTAAGTCATGCATCATTTCTTGTCTGTTTCTTAGGCAATTATATCATTGTCAAATTTAAAATAGAATTAAAGTATCCAGTTTGTAAGTCTAATTTCGAAAGACTTTTATTTATATTTATGAAACCCTTCCGCACAAGCAGAATATGACATAAGGTCATTTTTTAGGCGGAGTTTAACAGGTGTGAGACCAGAGTTTTCTTTCTTCTGATATGGTTGTCATACCAAGGTTAAAGAGCTCAATCTGTTTTGCAATTTACCCATAGCTAGTGAGTTTGGTTCCTTTGATAAATAACATATGAACCGTCTTACGTTACTTAATCCCAAAGCCATCCTGGTAGAATATCAGACAAATTATTCAACCCATAGCTGAAGGGAGTTCATGCCTTTCCTAAGCGCATTTGCCTTAGAGTGAATATAATATCATGACTGGAGTCTGAATCCCCTTACTTTGACGCCGCAGACCAGCACTTCAGCCATTACAACACATGGACTCTACAGAATGGTTACATTTTTACCTTTCCCGAAAGTATTAACGCAATGTTACAGGCAGTCTCGTCTAGAATTCGAACCCTGCTTGCCATGTTCATTTCCTATGACAATTATACATTCAGAGGACAATTTTTTAACAATTTAATGGATATTATTTAAAATTCATATGAATTATAAAATTTTTCTTTCAATATGCAATAATAGTTGAATTAATATTAAGCGTTACATATTTGTTGTTGCTTTTGTTAATCTTGCTACTAAGGAAGAGGTTTAATCGTGTCCCCACTCAATAACAGCATTAGTATATCCGTGATATACTAATACTGGACATAACGTTAGTAAAGGTAAACACATTTGTTTGTTTGTTTGTTTGTTTGTTATCTAATGGCATATCAACATTCTTGAGTTATTTAATGCCAAATCCATCCTTTCAGAAAGACAGTGGTACTATTTAACCCATAGAGGGAAGGATAAGGGGTTTCATAACTTTTCCTAGGGCATTGGTCCGAAAGTGAAAGTAATAGTTGCAGTGGAGTTCGAACTTGCTTACTACGATTCCGCAGTCCAGCGCTTTAACCCTTACACCACCAGGACAATCCCCATAAACGCATTTATACATACAAGAACATTCTAAATACATAATATACAATCAAATGGTATTAATAAGAATACACAAACAAATCCGTTAAAATGCACCAGTTAAATATATTCTCATATTGTTCCAAGAACAAGCAGTATGAGGAAGGGGTATAAAAATGGAAACAAAGGCTTATTTGATTAGAGAAAGTCAAATAGCCAAGTAGCTTTATCGATCTTTGGCAGGAACTTACACACATCATCTGTATTCAAAGAACAGAAGCAAAGTAGGCCGAGAATGGATTCCTGAAATCTAATGTGGCACCCCACACAGTAACCAATGGACATGTCCATTTCTAATGTAGATAGTTTTATATTTTATCTCTGTTCTTTGAAAAGGAAAAACTTACATTTGGACCCTACCAGGGAACGGTAAATACATATTGCTATTTTAATTTCCCTCATCAAGTAAACTTTTTTTCCATTTTTTACTTTTCCCACATTCTGGAAATGATCAGCTATTTTATAGATGATATTTTGCATCTTATCTGTTATCAATTTATCTAAGGCTATTTTTTTTTTGAATGTTGAAAAAGCCTCTATGTTTGGTAATTCCATAGCGGTAGCAAATGGCTAATCTTCCACACTTTCATATATTTGATTTTATTCTTTCTTTAGAAAGGGCAAAGTCTTATATAGCTTAAATTTAATAAAATATCAATCATAAATATCACGCAAAGAATTCTCTATATAGAAATGAAATAGTGTCGAATTATACGCTAATGTTATTTTACTTATATGGAAAGAAGATTACAACAAAAGTATTCTTTAAAAAGTCAACATCTTCATCAAGGCGACGTGTTTATTATCAATCCCCATTTCAGGCTGAAATAAAGCTTCTCAGAGATTCTTGACTGGTTTCAGTTTTCCATAGATAATGTGTCAATGGTAACTGAACCTAATTTCAAATGGCTTCGCTAAAATGAGAATCTCAGCCAACCTTCTAACAGAAATTTTATATATGAATATTGATAAATATGACATCTAAATTCCTATTGGAAAATTGTTTTTTTTACATTTCAGATTATGTTATCTTGTTTACTTCAAATTGACAAGGAACGTTTGAAATCTGTTCTGTTCTCTGATAGCGAATTTATAGATGACCATTATAATATTTAATCTGTCGTTGGTTGTCTTCATTTCAATTTTCCAATTATTTATTTCTTTAAGTCATAATCACTCCAAAATAATTAGGTTATACTCTCCTATGGGTGTAACTTTATAAAACACATTATGAAATATTTTATTCAAATTCAAACTCTAAATGATATTGAATCTAATGATGAAGATCCAATTCTTGTGGTCTTAAAAGTAAACAGTATTATTTCCTGGCAATTACTCCCAGGTCAACTCTTGCCAGGAGTGGAAGCACCTATAAGGCTCTCATATACGGGTAAAATACATGTGTTTGAAAATTATTCATATTCAATAGGAATACGTGATGTGATATCACTATAAATTATTTGTATTAAGAAAAGTTGGCTGAAAATAAAATTATCTAATTAGTATGATTGTTATTGTTAATTAGTTGAAACATATAATTGTGAGTAAAAAAAGGACAATTATTAAAAAGCTAAATGCTTACCAAACAAAACAGAAACTGTACGACCACTTAACCTTCATCACCCATACCATTCAAGTAGAACGAACCAGAAATACGAAGCGCAGCGGCCTACCCGTTGACAAACCCGTGTAGGCCGACCAGCAAAAAACTTATATTCATCAGCTTTTATGCCGTGTAGAGGATCTGCCAATCGTGATAGCCGATCGGGATGGATGGTGAGAGAGAGAGAGAGAGAGAGAGAGAGGGAGAGTAAAAAAAAACCATGCTATCAGTATGACTTAAAGATGATGTTGAAAGTGATATAGAAATACTTGATACGAGCAACAAAACTTTTAAGAAATAACCTCGATGAATGCAATTCTCAACTCTTTCGGTATTAAATAGTCCTAGACAAGTTGGCATTCCGTTAAACTCAATCAATGTAAATGATATTTGTCCATTAATCAGATAAAATGTGTATAAAAAAGGAAACTGTTGTCAGCTTGTACAGTTAAATGAGATTTCCAATGAATTGTATGTAATATATTTACTACCGGACATTGGCCTAGCGGTTAGAGTGTTCGCCATTGGCCCGGGAGACCTGGGTTCAATCCCAGGTCGAGTCATACCAAAGACTCAAAAAATGGTACTTGATGCGTCCTTGCTTAACACTCAGCATTATAAGGTACGGATCAAGGGTAAAGTGGAGCAATCCAGGGAAAGGAGTCGCGCCCTCCCCTACACCTTGGTGTAGTAAGCTATCGAAAAGGGAGCCTTCGGGTCACCCTCGACTATAGTCGCCAACTTTACTTTTATATTGACCTCCGACCCGGCCAAACATGCCCTTCCAAAGACGGCAGAAGTTCTATATTCCGTGGGCGAGCTTGGCTGACAATATGGGACAGGGTTAAGATCTCACGGTGCAGTCACAAACTGATGCACCGGAAGAGAGTGACCTGTGAACTGCATGACAGTTATTTCCGCTTGATGACGATCAAACATGCCATTCCAAAGACGGCGGAAGTGCATGTTCCGATGGCCAGTTATGGGGAGATATTGAGTGGGCTTTCAACTATTATATAACTCAGTGCACCGAAAATTCAAGGAGTTTGGGGATAAAGAGTGTTGGAGAAATGATGCTGTAGAGAAAACAGCACCCAGCAGAAGGGGCCCTGGGGACCCCCGATT
Organism: Sepioteuthis lessoniana; assembly: GCA_963585895.1. Classification (NCBI taxonomy): domain Eukaryota; kingdom Metazoa; phylum Mollusca; class Cephalopoda; order Myopsida; family Loliginidae; genus Sepioteuthis; species Sepioteuthis lessoniana. Next base: position 8,231,831 of record OY757922.1, read on the forward strand.
GAGCAGTTTGGAGATCAAACGCGTTGGAGATAAGATGCGGTAGAGAAAATCAGCACCCAGAGAGGCTGGGCCCCCAGGCCTCCGGTTGAGCAGCCCAGGAGAACGGGAAAGAAACGCGGTTATGGCCAATAGAGTGGGGGTCAATATGTTGCAGTTCTGTCCGGTTTCCAAATCCGTCTCACACACAACCCTTTCAAATAAAGTGAGAGGTATATTTTTCTAAGAACTGTGTCGCTCGTCTTTATTGTGTTGAGTATACAACATGTAGAGGAAACACTCGTATTGTTTATGAAAACTTCTGGTTTAGAACAGATAAATAGTAGACTTGAATAATCGAAAAAAATTCGATTTACTTTTAAAATTTGAAAGTGGCAAACTCTCAAAAAAATTAAGAAACAAAAAAGAAATAGTGAATCAAATATAGAGAGAAGACATTCACCATATGACAGAATGGAATCAAATGTGTTTATAAACATATTTATAGGTCTAGGGTAAAATATCCGACTGACGTAAAATCGGCCGAGTTTCGATCCCAGCTTGAAGCATCTGGCATGCCTAACCACACTGAAGGGTTGTGATACAACGAAACAGTCTGCCTATAGATGACAATATATATATGCTTTAGCCTGGGTTGTGCACTCCCAAGGGAAGTTTGCCGGCTATCCCATAACGTGAAACACAATAGCTCTTCTCATGAATCAAACACTTGAAGCATTTTGCGTGTCTAGCCTTACTGAAGAGGTGTGATTCAACGAAAGAGTCTGTTTGTGGATGGTAATATATATATATATATATATATATATATATATATAAAATATCGTCGGACAAAAAGAAAGTTTTACATATTTGCTGGAGCTAAAGTATAGATACATTTTGTATGAATAGATATTTAAGGAAGCCGATTCAATATTAGTGAAAAAAATAAACGAATAATCACTGTAGAAGGATAATGTGGAGGGTGTTGAAATACAGAGAAGACTTGCTGTCACTTGATATTCTGTGAAAATGATTTTATAATGCTGGTCTTTTAAAACATAAAAATCATGACAGTATGTCACTGTAGAGAGTGCAGGAATACTAATGTGATTTGCTGTTTCTTGTTATTTCATGAAGCCCATCTATTAGTGTCATGAAGAAATAATTCCGACAGTATATTACTGTGGAGAGTGCTGGAGTATCGAGAAAATTTGAGTTCACTTGGTATTTAGATAAAAGGATTATATGCTACTTCTGTGATAAAGCAATAATCACTGGATTCTCAGAGTTTTGGAGTACCCAGGAGACTTGCTACAACTTAAACTTTAGGGAAAACGATTAAAAACTACCTGCATTAAAAAATCAACGAATATAATATATAATTAAATAATAGCAACATGAACAATAAAAAGAAAGATCCCCAAAGATGCAAGGTAAATTTATAATAAAATATTCACAAGCCAACAAGTATTTTTTATCGAATTACGTATATTTATTTCTTTATATTTAGTTTCAATTTTTTTTTTTCTAAGTAATTACAATTTCGATTTCTAAGTCGTTGATTTTTTTTTATTTTCAAATTCGAAAATTTTCGCCTTTACTGGTCGCTACACACAATTTAATCTGCACGGTTAGCTCCCATAATGCATCAGTGGACGACATCTTTTATTCATGAATATTTATTCCTTTTTCTCTTTCAAGTTTATTGCATATTTAAAAAGAATAAATAAATAAATTCATTTAGCAAAAACATAACATATTTTCTTATACATTTTACAAACAGAAATGATTGCATTGTTTACTTTCGTTCTAGTTAATGTGTTTTTATTAAATACAAAGTAACATGTGCACTGATCTCTGAGTTTTAAAAGTACATTCTATATGTATAATTTTAGGGTGAGTCAAAATTTTGGCAATATTTAGTAATTTATTTTCTTCAACATTGAATTGTTGTCTTAAGTAACATTTTTTAATGTTCTTTCATCTCACGTCGATATCGATTCTTGTCCTTCACGACAAAGAACTCCTTTTCTGAAGCTTTCAACTCATCTTGATTGTTGAAGCATCGCGGGCTCAGGAGTGTAACATGGATCGGAACAATTAATAAAACGAGGGAGCTTAGTCAATACCATATGCTAGGTTTGGTATCAGTACGATTCCTGGAATATATTCGAGATTGTTCTTGCAGCGTGAGGTTTACGTTGACTTGCTAAAGATGAGTTCGATTTCTGTTAACCAATCCTGCACGGTGGTAAACACCTGCTCCAGCTTTTTAGACTTCAAATTGGCATCGATGGTTCGTCCGTCAGGAACAAACTCTGCGAAGTATACGCACACAATTTCAACGTGTGCAACCACCACTAGGTGTTCGGAATGCAAATATTGCCCAATATTTGTCTCATATTAATAGGTTTTTAATGCGTATTTCTTCAGTAGATAATATTGGTTAATAACTAATTTGTTGTCTGCGTTCTTTTTAGCTGATTTAGGACGAATCTGATGCGCTGAATTTAAAAATAACTTTGGTTTTGCTCAATTAGGTCAAGTTTTTCAGCTATGGCCATATGTCATTTTTTACGTTTTTGTTCATATGTACGCATGTGCTGAGCATTTTAGAAGTTGGTGGGAGTAAAATGCCATGTCGAATAATTGTTTTGATTGGAAATGACTATTTTAATGACAAGAATTATTCAGGCCCGATAGTTCTGGGTGATTATGTCGTAAAAAGATCAGTTTGAAGTCATAAAACATCGAAATTTTCCAAAAATTGGTGCGGCAAAGCATAAAGTTGGTGGATCAAAACTAAAGTTAATGAGACAGCCGCCCCAGGGAAGTGTATAGGAAACTCCACCTGCGAAAGTACAGGTTTTTTCGCTTCGTAGGTGTTGCGGAATATTTGCGTTGTCGTGGTGGTGGTGCTAAATACGGAACGCGGTGGGCTGCGGTGGCACCAATTTATGACTAATTTGTACCTACTTTTGTTTTGCTGGTGAATGACATGGCTTCGGCCTGAAGATCTTGCAGAAATTAGCCTGACGTGTTCTGCAACATATATGGAGAATACACCATTGCTTCTAATAGGAAGCCAGTCACTAGATTCATAAAGCGTGCTTACCAGGCTTATTTTGGTATTAAACTTACTGACCAGGATAAAGCTTGGGCGCCACACATGATGTGCATGGTATGCACCGAGACTCTGCGTGGGTGGACCAATGACAAGAGGAGTCTGAAATTTGTAATTCCCATGGTTTGGAGGGAGCCGACAAACCATGTCACTGACTGCTACGTCTGCCTTGTTGATGTGACTGGGATCAACAGAAAGAACCGGGATAGCCTCAAGTATCCTGATCTTCAATCAGCACGTCGTCCTGTAGCTCATTGTAATGAAATTCCAGTGCCTATCTTCGGAGAACTTCCTGACATTAGTGACGAAGATGCCTCCAGTGTTGAAACACATGAAGACGAAGAAGAATTGGTTCTTGAAGATGATGCTTCGCATCCATTTTCCCAAAAAGGAGTTGAATAATCTAGTTCACGACCTCAGCTTGTCAACGAACTCTGTCGAAATGTTGGCATCCAGATTGAAACAAAAAAAACCCCTCTCTGACAGTACTCGTATCAGCTTCTTCCGCAACAGGCATCAAGAGTACCTCCGTTTTTTCTCTACAGTGAAGGACTTGGTGTACTGTGCCGATATTGTGCAGCTTGGAGTGCCACAGTACGAACCCAAAGATTGGAGACTGCTCATTGAAAGCAGCAAGCGATCATTGAAATCTGTTCTGCTACACAATGGCAACCAGTTTGTCTCCGTATCCATCGCTCACTCGACTAAACTGAAGGAGAAATATGAAGTGGTGAAGTATGTGCAGGAGAAAATTAGTTACGATCAGCATAAGTGGTTTATTTGTGTTGACCTAAAGATGGTGAACTTTTTTTTGGGACAACAGTCTGGCTTCACCAAGTACCCATGTTTTCTGTGCATGTGGGGTAGTATCGACCGTGCTCTGCATTACACGAAGAAGGACTGGCCTTTGCAGGAGGAATTGGTGCCTTGCAAAAAAGGAACGTCATCAACGACTCTCTGGTGGACAGAGACAGAATACTCTTCCCACCGCTGCACATCAAGCTCGACTTAATCAAGCAGTTAACCAAGGCTCTGGACAAGGATGGTGACTGCTTCACTTACTTGTGCCAGGCTTTTTCAGGATTGACCATAGAGAAGTTGAAAGCTGGCATCTTTGACGGTCCTCAGATCCGGCAGCACATCAGAGATCCAGAGTTCTAAAGCTCAATGAACAAAGTGGAACTGGAAGCGTGGAAGGCATTTGTTCTGGTAGTGAACAACTTTCTTGGCAACGATAAGGCTAGGGAATACGCAGAATTTGTCAACAACATGCTGACTGCTTTCAGAAACCTGGGCTGCAACATGAGCGTCAAGATGCACTACCAATGGACCGGTTTCCTGGGTTCAATGAGTGACGAGTAGGGGGAGAGATTCCATCAGGACCTGAAAGAGATGGAGACCAGGAATCAGGGTCGCTGGGACACAGTCATGATGGCTGACTACGGTTGGAATCTGAAGAGAGACCTCCCTACCACTGAGCATTCCAGGAGTTCTAAGAAACAGAAGTTCAAGCCCAGAATTTTGAACAATGGTGAAGCAATATGCAATTTACGTGTACTTACCTTTATCAATGCCCACAATTCAGTTTACAGGAATCGATATTTTTATCAGGTAATCAATATATGTTATTGGCAGAACACTTTTTCGATTAAAAACATATTTAGGATTATATGTGTTGACAAAAATCAGCTGATGATACCACAAAAATGTAATCAATTTTGTCAAGGGATTTGACTTTTTTCAAATCAAACTAGCAAAAAAAAGCCCTGGCCTGATGGAGAGAAACAGATGCCATTTCCTGATTCAGCAGTGCAAAATTACCCTAAATCAGTTGTAGAAATCTAGATAACATTCAAAAAGTAAAAAAAAATTGTTGCCCAGTGTAATCAATGATATCCTTGTAATATAGTTTATTTCTCAATAGTTGTCCTTATATTGCAGCAAATAACTAATGTTATAACAAAACATATACTTAATGAAAGTACTCATAATACAGTAGATACTTAATGGTAGCCCTTATAATACAGTATAGACCCAAAGGAAAAGGGCATAAAACAATGAAGCTGAGGCTACTAGTCTAGGAGAAGGAAAACTCTGAATTCAAACCTGTTAAACTCCGCTTGAAAATTGACCTTGTGTCATATCCTGCCCGAGTGGAGGGGTTGGTAAATAGGATAAAACAATGAAGGGACTATTATTTACATTTTTCGGACTATTGTCATCATTTTTGTCGCCATGTTTATCACAGTGTTTCGGCTGTTGTACGCTCCGGCCTTCTTCAGGTGGTTGGAATGTCGAACTTAACCCTTTATTTCGCTGGCCGGGGTTGACTGTTTTAATTCCACGAACTATGTTTGATGGATATCAGTTATCTCCTATTAATATCCCCTCTGACAGTTCTCCACTGCCTTCACCGGGTATTGAACTCACACTCTTAGGGTATGTCACTGGATCTTACCAACGCCTTTATCCACTCAAGAACATACAGCTATACAAAGAAACTCAAAAAAGAAGAATCCTCCACGCAGAATATTTCATGGTATTTTATAGGTAACTGGATGTACATGGCAGTGCTTATTCCATCTCCAAGTTCCATGTGTCCCAGTAAAGAGTTTATTACCTGTCTGCATAAAAATGAACTAGTGTTGTGTTTTGTATCAGTGACCAAGAAAGATAGATACAGCAAATTGAGGATGGGGTTCCTTACACCTGATTCCTGTGTTATTAAGCCGAAGATATTTAAGCATTAAATAAAAAAGTTTACAATGTATTGACATGTTTCATTTGATGATCAGAGACGTGAAAGATTTTGTTATGAGAGTAACCCGGTTTTATTTCATTTTCTCGTAAAAAAAATATATGTGTGTGTATATATATATATATATATATATACGGTTCCCGACGGCGAAGGAATTAACTAACATAATTCAAAGCTCATCGACTGAATACTCTGGTAGGCAGTAAGACAAACATGTAAACAAACGATGGCTACTACTTAATGCCTCATATTCCCGAGCTGACGTAGTTCGTTTGCGGGTTGAGTGGTATGATAAAGTAAAGCTGGGCGGGTTTCGATAGCCACAGTGAAGAGTTGTGATATAACGAAACAGTCAGTCTGTGGATAACAATATATATATATATATATATATATATATATATATATATATATATATATATATATATATATATATATATATATATTTGTGTGCAAATAGATGTGTTATTTTCAACAAGACGTTCATTAAATAATCGTCTCAGGTTGAGGCAGGGTTATTATTAGCATAACCCAGAGTACTCATTATATATATATATATATATATATATATATATATAGTCATCCACAGACAGATCTGTTTTGTTCCATCAGAACTCATCAGTGTGGCTAGCTGGGATCGAAACCCGGTTGACTCAAACGTCAACACAAGCTTCTAACCATTCAGCCACGAGGAGATATTAGCTGCGAAGTAAATTTTAAGCGGTTATGAATCACAATTAATATTGTTTACATACATCCGTTCAACGGATATATATATATGTGTGTGTGTGTGTGTGTGTGTGTGTGTGTGTGTTTCAACCTCTTTGAATATTGAACTAAAGTTGAGGAAAATTATATACAGATAGTAAATGCTTTATTTGGAAAAAAAATTATAATGATTCAAAGGAAGTCTACCTTTACATGTATTTGATTATATATTACATTTACCATTTCTTTTCTGCAGAGGCAATCGTAATTTAAGACGTTCTTTTACAAAATATCTTTGAATCGTTATGTTGGGAAAAAGAAAACTTCTTGGCATTCTATATTATCAACTTTAACTTAAAAAGTGAATAAAAAAATACAATAAAATTCTTTTTCTCACGATTTTATCAAATGAGTCTCATTCCCAAAGATGAGCGAATTGTTTATTTAGCAAATTTTATGTAAAATGAAAATCTATTTCAATTCATTCTAGAGAAGCTTTGTCTCTCTATGAGTACTGGACCTTTTTTTTTATCGTGAATAATCGGAATTTAAGAAAACCCCCCAAAATGTGTTATTTATGAACTTTAGAAAAATGCTGTATACTTAATAATTGTGTCATGTTCTTAATAACATCTTCGTTTGGTTTACTTTCAGTTTATGGCATATCAACCATTGTTGGTTATCTAATGCAAAATCCTGTTTATATACAGATAGTCATCCATAGACAGATCTGTTTCGTCCGATCAGAACTCTTCAGTTTGGCTAGACAGGTTAGATTCCCGAATCCGGGAGCGAAACACGGTTGACTCAAACGCTCATCCAAGATTCTACCACTCAGCCAGGAGGAATCTAGCGCTATCGACGGAAATTTAAACGGCGATGTATCACAATTGTTTTTGTTTGACATATATCCGCTTAATATATATATATATATATATATATATATATATATATATATATATATATATATATATATATGATGTGTAAACCGATTTTGTAAATACACTCAGTTAAATGAACAAACAAATCAATTTAGCCTAAGTCACTTGTCTGAACACGGTTTCAATGTCAAACAGTTCGATTTGACCCCGAGCCAGAGTAGACCTGGGAGTGATGGAAATAAAAGGGGGGGTACTCTACATTCTCCGAAGTTCCAGCACTACTGCATCCTTACCATCAGATCGATTAGTGTCATGTCCAGATCACTCGTTTGGTGTGTCTTACTCCTCTGCAGTGATGCAGTCAGTGTATTCTACAGCCCCAGTGAACTGGGCCAAATATCTTCGTTATATGTACTTAAATCAGAGGACAAATATCATACATTATACCAGGAAGTGGATAGATAAGCTGTTCGGATCCCACACAGAGACATAATAAATTACAAATTCCTGACAGCGTAACGTCAAACTTCGAAGTTGGTGCTAAACACTGAAAATTGAGGTGAAAGAATGTTTTATGTGGTACTATTTACCAACCCCTCTGCTCGGGCAGGATATGACACAAGGTCAATTTTTAAGCGGAGTTTAACAGGTTTGAATTCAGAGTTTTCCTTCTCCTAGACTAGTTGCCTCAACAAGGCTGAAGAACCTGGTCCGTTCTACTATTTACCCATAGCTGGAGGGAGAATAAGGGGGTTCATACCTTTCCCAAGGGTATTTGCCCGAAAGTGAACATAATAGCGCGACTGGAGTACGAACTCGCGTACTACGATTCCGCAGTTCATCGCTTTAACCATTACTCCACGAGGACACCCCCTTTATGTGGTAAGAGTTTTTCTTCAGAGTATCAGGTCAGTGAGTTTTCGAGGTCAGGCAGGCCTCGACCAAGGGATAAAGTAGACAATTTGCAGATTGTGTGTTTGAGCGTTCACTCAAGAAACTTCTGCTCTCTTGAATCGAAGAGACTTGTTGTTGGGACTAAAAGCAAGGCACGAAACTTTGTCTCCCTATTGCTTAAAAACTCAATGATATTTTTGTTAATTATTGACGGGAAAATGAAAAAAATGTTTAAACAAAATTTCTTTGCATTGGTTTCGGTGAGTATTTAGGTGACAGGAAAAATAAATCCAAAAAGAATTAAGGAACCTGATAATTCTCGGGAAACCAATGGATGACGAAAATTCCGAAACACTCTTTGGAAGAAAAAAAACTTACCACAGCATAGCAGTCTGAAGCCGGTATTCATCACACACGCCTCAGATCACCAGATCGGCTACGATTTGTCTACGTGGCTACTGCATTATAGAAATAGTACAGTGCCTACGTTAAATCCGCAGCATTAGTGTTGCCAACGTTAACCCGGATTATTAATACGTGATACAGAAAACTGTGCATGTGATTTTTCTTCCTCTGACCGCTTGTCTTAAGAAAATGTCTCTTTTATGCAATCCATAAAGCTTTCCTTTGACGAGTAACGTTTCTGAATTTATTTCACTTTGCTCTTGAGGTTTGTTTTTTTGTTTTCAAAAATTTCTTCTTACACTTTACATTTATTTCTTTGCATAATTTGAATTGCAGAAATATGTTTTACTTACTTTGTAAATCACCCTAATTGGAAAAAAAATTAGTTATATCATTTCACGGAATTTCGTTGGGTGTCCTCGTGGTGTAATTGTTAAAGCGAAATCATAGTAAGCGAGTTCGTACTCCAGTCACGCTATTACATCCACTTTCAGGCAAATACCCTTGGGAAAGGTATGAACTCCCTTATTCTACCAGCTATGGGTTAAATAGTACCACTACTGTTCTTCTAGGAGAATGGCTTTGGCATTAAATAACCTACAAAGGTTCATATGCCATTAAACAAAGAAACCAAACCATCAAGTAATCTGCTTTATAAAGTTGATTATGTCTGTCAGATTGTGTGTTTGAAGCCTATGGACAGCCAAATAGTTGGACATAGAAAACTGCAATTCGGTATGAAAGACCACTTTTCCACCTATATTATTCTTATCATATCAGAAAACCATAATCTACGAAATAGAATTAATCCGTCGGAAAAATTATTCTGAGGTATTTATTTCCTATGACAGACATTTACTTCAGCTTCCAATACTCCAACATTAGAATATTCTTAATTCAAAAACCAAAAGTGACACAAAAGTAGGTTAGGTTTCTTTTCATTATTTGGTGATTTGTTGGTAGGTTTTTATGACATATCAACCGTTGTAGGTTATTTAGTGCCAAGTCTTTTGAGTCTTTGGTATGACTCCCAGGTCGAGTCATACCAAAAGAATCAAAAAATGGTACTTGATACCACTTTGTTAACCCTCAGAATTATAAGGTAAGGATCAAGGGTAACGTGGAGCAACCCAGGGAATAGAGTAGCGCCCTCCCCAACACATCCGTGTATTAGCTATTGAAAATGGAGCCTTTGGGTCACCAACTTTACTTACCTTACATTTTCCATTTTTGTCCGCGGTCATATTTTATGGTCTTTTGTGTCTAAAGCAAGAGGAGACAACAGAAAGTATAATCTAACAATACAGAGTTTATGTGTTTTAAACAAAAGGAACCAAGTCCACTTTAAGAGGCAAACCTTTAAAATTACTAGACCAGTTCACATACATCGAGAGCAGCATCTCATCAACTGAAAGTGATTTGAACATACCCCTTGCGAAAGCATGGAATGCTATTGACAGGATATTGAACATATGGAAATCTGATCTATCTGATAAAATAAAACGGGTTTTCTTCCAAACAGAAGGTTTTTCCATACTTCTATATGGATGCACCACGTGGACGCTAATAAAACGTATTGACAAAACATAGATGGGAACTATAGAAGAATATTACGTGTTGTTTTCAAAAATTTCTTGAAGCAGCACCCCTCGAAACAGCAGTTGAATAGTCACTTACTACTTATCACACAAACCTTTCAAGTAAGGCAAACAAAACATACGGACCAGTGCTGAAGAAGCAAAGACGAACTCATAAGTAATGGTCACTAACGAACTGCTATGAATGGACGCGCCTGTGTCGGCTGACCAGCAAAGACTTACATGCATCAGCCCAGTGTTGACACAGGATGAAGCTTAGAGTAACCGCCATGTGGTATAAATGATAGGAAGGAGGACAAGAGAGAGAGTGAGAGAGAGAGAGAGAGAGAGAGAAAGAGAGAGAGACTCCATGTTGCCAGTGCGACTTGATGATGATGACGATGATTACTATCAAATACGAATATTTTATGAACTGATCAATTAAACCCGTAGAGGTACACAAGATTATAGATGACATTACTACTAAGAAAAGGTAAAGTTGGCAATCTTAGTTGAGGGTAATCAGAACCTCCTTTAACAATACCTACTACACTGAGTTGTAAGGGAGGTCTTTACTCCTTACCCACGATTGCTCCACTTTACTCTTCATCCTTACCTTATAATGCTGAGTGTTAAGCAAGGAGGAATCAGGTACCATTTTTAGAGTCTTTGGTATGACGTGACCTGGGATATAATCTCGGTCTCTACTCATTAGGCCAATGGCCCGGCACAACTAATTGACTGAAATTAAAGGGATATCATCTCGTTAAGGGATATTTTATGCCTAGAGGTTAGAGAGTCACGTTCATTGTACGTTCATATAATAATGTTTTGTGAAATAGTTTCTTAAAACACTTTTAAAAAGTTTTCTCATCATCCAAATACGAATGATTTTTAACGTAAATTTTGGATCGCGTAGATTAGACTTAACAGGCACTAACACTTCATGTCAGAAAAGTCATGAAAGTAATGTCATTGAAAAGGCCTATGCTTCTCAAACATCCCTTATTTGCCGGGATTACCCCTTTGTTGGTATATAGTCAGAGTATTCCAAACCCCACCGACAGTGTTCTTCTCAATTTAAGGCTAAGGAAATAATTTATTACCGCAATCTCTCTACGGCGGTCCCGAAGGTTTGCATGTGTAATTGTTCTATAATCTTTTTATCACCTTTTTGCAGTACCCTGGCTTCCTTACTTTTAACGATAGCTAATGTATACACCTGATTAGTCCGACTTTTTTTTCTTTCTTTATTTTATGTAGCCTAGAGGACGCTTAATGATATATTTGAATAGATTCGCAAATACATTTATACGTGGTGTCCCTTTCATTCTACCTTGCCAATAGATATCGTTAGAATACTTATTGACAAATTCTCTTATTCTCATTGCGTACAAGGCGTCGAAGCAATTTACCAGCGAACGAATGAACGTCGGAGATAGGAAAGAAAGAAGAAAGAAAGGAAAGAAAAATGAAAGAAGGGAGGGAAAGAAAGACGTAAACCAAGAAAGAAGTAATGTAGGGAAAAAAGGCAGGAAGGAAGGAACAACAAACGAATGAATAAAAGAAAGACCGAACGAAACAAGATAAGAAAGTAATGAAGGTTTGGTTTATTCATTTAATGACGAATCAACCTTCGGGGGTTATTAAATGCCAAGCGATCCTAAGAAAGGAAGCTGAGAAGAAATAGAAAGATTACACAAAACCATAAGATAATGAAGAAATTAACAAAACAGAAAATAAAAAAAAAAGATTAAATTTTTGAAACAAATAAAACACGCCACAATTTTAAACTAAACCAAAACTTTTTTTATTGTTCTCTTGTTCTAAGATGTCAATATTTTCATGAATCGTACTTTATAAATCATTCTCAGAACTATGTCCAACTTGTCGTTTGGGCTTTAGTATCGGCCAACTCTACCTTTGTAGATGTGCAAGACCTCCCCAACGTGTGTCCTGGGTATTAAAATAAACTGCATCTGATAGTGAAATTGATGTCCTGGAACTTGGGGATATATGATATATTCAATGATTGACATTGCACCCAGGACCACTGACCCAGATCGATGGTACCTTTTAGGGTCTTGTCAATGAGTCAAATAGAGCTGTTCAAAAATCACTAAGGATCTTTATTATTAGTTATTTGAAACCATGCGACTGTAAATTATCTATATTAAATATGAATACTTAATAAAAAGAATTATTAGGATTAGATAGGAATACTTGAAACGATTTAACGATGTGAGAACAAATGACTAATATTAAATAGATTTATAAGTGTTGCATTGGAATACTTGATATTATTTAACTATATGAAAAAATGATTAATATTAAATTAAACTATTTATGTTTGAGAATTATACTTAAAACCATTTAACTGCGTGAAAACAAATAATTAACATTGAATAGAAATATTTGGGTTAGATAGGAATACTTGTAACTATTTAACCGTAAAAACAAACGAGATCCACCGGTTCGTTAAAAAATAAAGCTAATTACAAACTATTAGCTTAAAAATTATATATATGGGAAGATATTTTTGTCGGTCCGATGAGAAGAAAAGTAAATATTTTAAAATAAATAGGTCTACGAGTATATTTATTTTCCAAGTTGTCTATATTTATCCTACACGTGTTTCAAGTATTAACACTTTTATCAGGAAATTTATAATTTATATTTTTCATGGCCTCATCGTCTTTGAGTATTTTGATAAAATCGTTCTTTTTAATTCCATGACGTTTTTTCTGAGATTTTTCAGGTTGCATTTTTGCATTAATTGTCTCTGACAAATTTTTGTTTTTTGCAGGTGTTGTTTCTCTTTTTTTCTCTTTTTTCTTTTTCTATTCATGAGAGTGTATCCTGTGTATCAATGTGTCTGCGTGAGTGTTCGTGTCAATGTATGTGTAAACATTTTTTTTTCTCTCCCGCAAAATAATCTATTTACTTGATATGCCATTGAGTTTATTTGTTTTCCTCACGTGATTATTGTGTGTGTGTGTATGTGTGTTTGCCTGTGTGTGCGCGCGCGTGTGTGTGTGTGTATCTTCGTGTATCTGTCTCTGTCTCTGTGTATGTATAGTTAAGTTCCATTTAATGTTGGTTTGAATTTTTCAATGACTTTTTCTTTTACTTGGAGTAATGTGTAGCCTTCAGTCTGCTTTATTGGCATTGTTTTGAACTATCCACGGCTGCATTTAATAAATTGCTTTGACGCATAATTTTCAGTTTTTGGGAAGAGATCGTCTGGTATTAAGCGTTAATATATATTTCTTTGTGTTTGATACATTCGATTGCGTACACTACGTTCACTAAATTGCAGCTTAAATTTTAATTTATCATGAATGACGTTTTTTGATTATAGAAGGTATAGGATATATATGCCAACATCTTTTATTCTTGGATTTTTTTGATTCCAACTGAGTTTCCCAAATGTAGAAAAGGTGAGTATGTTTAAAAGATTTTTTTCGCTTGTCTTTGGCATTTAATGATTTTTATTGTGTCTAAGATTTCTTTGATTTTGTCATTGATTTTAAGTTCTTCGAGATTCTTATATTATTTCTGTGAATATTTCAGCGTTGTTTTTATTGTATGCTGAGACGTATCCTAAGGGTTTTTCGTTGCTTTCTGTTTTGGATTTTATAGTTCTTATATATATATATAGATATATATAAGTTTCAAGAATTTTTTCTACAGGCATTGAAAATTGTCGTAGACTCCTTATAATTCACTATGTTATTGCTATACATCTTATGAAATGACAGGCTAATTTTTATGATTCCAGGTTCAAATGAACAGCTACAGCAGCATACATTGGAATACACCCTACTAAAGCCTGATTGTCACAGCTGGTGAATTTCAAAAATGAAAAGTGGACGTGAGGACAGTTTAGACGAAGGATACACAATAAAATTCTGTTTTAAACTTGGAAAAAATGCCACGGAAACAACGTATGGAATGCTTCAGACTGCTTTTGGAGCATCTTGCATGAATCAAGCATCAGTTTTTGGTTGGCATAAGAGATTCAAGGAAGGCATGGAGTCTGTGAGGGATGATGAGAGGTGTGGGAGGAGTAAGGAAGTCAATACATCACAATTGATTGGCGAAAGTGTTAGGGTTAGGGTTACGATGTTGAGGTTTTAATGGAGTTTAGGAAGAGATTCTGTCGGAAGAGGCTAGCACTATTCAAATCAGGTCAGTGGCATTTCCCCTAGGAAAATGTACCAGTCCACAACTCCATCCTTGTCACAGACTATTTGAACGAGATGGGCATCAAGACTGTTCCTCAGCCTCCATATAAGCCAGACCTTGCTCCCTGCAACTTTTGCTTATTCCCTAAGATCAGCGGCTGTTGTTATGAGACAATTGATGAGATGAAAGAGGCTGTGACGAAAGTCATTAACACGCTCACACTGTAACATATATATAGGTCCAAAAATACGACCAAGATATTCACATGCATAAAACGTTCATAATGTTCATACGCATATACATAGGAATCCGAAAAACACGAAATTGGTTCAGGTACGAAACTTTTTATTACCTTTTTGAGTTTGAGGTTTTCCGACATGAGGAGAGACAGAATTTCTTTCTATCCTGACTTTTCCATCTGAGTCCACCCCGCTGCAAACTACTGGTCTGGCCTCGGTGAGCTCCGAAAATCAACTTGCTTCGTCCAAGCCCAAATCTCAACTAACTGACTTTTTTTCAAATTCCATAATCCTCAGCCCATCGCTTCCGGGCACGACGTCATTCACGTCCTCGGTCCAATTTCCTCTCTGGAGTTTTTATAGTGACATCTGTGATTATCGCATCCGCCCCGCACGCGCGTGAACACCTTCAATCAATGTCTGCACCTAACTAACACATGCACTAAGCCGGAAGGTTTTTAGCCTAACTAAAACGAAAGGCCAGATATATAAAACGAAAAATGATAATATAAAAAAAATCCCGCCGGAATTATGTATCAACACATGAGGACTTCCATGGGGCCTTCCCGAAGTTGTTGGAACGGTACAGTTTTATGTGTATTCTATCAATAAAATTACCTATACAAAAAAAGTCTGGAAACTTATTTTACGATCCTCGTATATATATATATATATATATATATATATATATATATATAAACTTGCATTTAATAAAACCCTTGTTTTGATATGCAAAAGAATATTAAACAACAATCCAACGAACCAGCCGACTAAACCATATCTTATATTGTCTCTAATAACCAGCCGAAAGTCACGTTGTAATCTTGTCAAATAATTACATCTTATTACATTGAAGTATTTTGTAATTTGCTTGAAGCGTTGCAGAAATTATTTCATTTAGAGGGCTATTGCAATCCGAAATAATAATCAATGAGTCTCATTAATTTAAAAAAAAAACTTCATCCTCAGAGACCTTTATTTATAAATAAACAAGTTGTTGGACGTTCAAATTTAAAAAAAGAAATGACTATCCAACATAGTGTTCATTTATGATAATAACTCTCTGACGATGAAGTTTATTTTGAAATCAATTAGAGTCAAATAATTATTATTTCACATTGCAATAGCTCTCTAAATTGATTCAATACAACTTATAAAATTGATTTGCTATTTCTTTCCTAATCTTGTTTACATTGACTGGACAGTTCTGAATATAATAGGACAAGAGTGTAAAAAAACAACAATGTCAGGTAGTATTATAAAAAACAGCTCGGATAATTTAGATTAGTGGTAATGATACTCAGGCCCTGAAACAATACCTGTCACCCGAGTTATAATCATTAGAATGTTTTTTGGGTGTCATAGCTAATATTTTACTGAATATATATATATATATATATATATATATATATATATATATATATATATATATATATATATATATTCTGTTAAATAGAAAATGGTATTAGCTAATTCATGAATGTGGCTATGCATTTCACTTTTCGTTAATGCCTGTTAGAATGCATAGCTATGGGTAAATAGTAGAACAGACTGGGTTCTTCAGCCTTGGTAAGACAACTAGTCTAAGAGAAGGAAAACGCTGAATTCAAACCTCGTTATATTTCATTCTATTTCTGTTAGGACTGACAGAAGAAGTAAATAGAGACATACAAATTATTATATAAAACTGCTCTAAAGGTAAATTTTACATCGCCGCGCTTATTTGTATTATGATATTTATAATTAATTTCGTTAAACATTTTTATCATATTTGGCGTTAGTTTGCTTAAATAATCGAAAGTGGTTGATTTTTAATAGAATGATAGCATCTGTCACATGAGCGAAATTAAGAAAAAGAAAATTAGCTCTTTCTTGTTAACTTATTTTAACATTAAAATGAAAGAGAATGAGTAACATTATATACTCGTTTATTTAACCAAAGATATTGTTACGAACCGCATCTAAAGAAAGATTTGTATATATTACATATAAGGTGCTGAAATAATGAGATATGTCAAATATGATTTAAGAACTCCATAGTATGACAGAGAAGGTGATGTTAATTATGATTAAGTCAAAATATTTCAGCGGAATAACCAACAATATTTGACGTGAGAAATACTACAATGACATAAAAACGTCAAAATCAGTTTATAAACCCGTTCAAACAAGCTTGGTAATGTTCATCACTTTGCTGAATGATTTGGTTATGTTTCTCACTTTGCTGAAGGATTTGGTTATGTGAGTCACTTTGCTGAAGGATTTGGTTATGTGAGTCACTTTGCTGAAGGATTTGGTTATGTGAGTCACTTTCATGTACAGTTTTCACTCCTGTCAGAAGAAGGAAGTTACTTACCAAGGAACAGAAACTCACCAAAAAGTGAGCGGATAGAAAACGCTCCTTTAGCCATTCTTTTTTCCACCGAGCAGTTTTAACTCAATGCTTGTTTTTGGGTCATCAGGAGAGAATATGCACCGTTTCGGGGCCTTCCTCTCCACGGTTTTATTAGCACATCAACACCCCCTCACTTACATGAGGCCTCATTAAAGAATCCTGACAAATCAACGTCTAACGGCGAAATGTAAAACTTTTCAAATTTGCTCGCATTATTAGAATATTGTTGCGCATTCACGAGCGGGTGATGCTATGATGTATTTATTTTGCAATGTTCCCCGGGATGTTTCCTTTATTACATATCCACATTGAACTGTTTTCAGTTATTTCTGTAAGGCGTTTCATAATTTTGCTTCTATTACGCCGATTGATTCCAATTTGTCCCAGAAATTGGTACAGGGTGCCTGCAACGAAACCTCTTGCTCCAATCTCCACAGCTTTAACAGTAACGCTATACCCTTCCTTTTCCAGTTCTTTTTGAGATCTTCATATTTGCTTGTTTTGTAAACGTGGCTTTGTTCTAGTCGGCTCTCAAATGGTATTGTTAATTCTACCAGGATGACCTTTGAGTTTTCCTTCGAAAATAGAACAATGTCTGGTCGCGGACCCTTATTAGATATTATTTTCGGGTAATAATTACGCCAGCAAGGGAGGTCTTCAGATACCATCCAATTATCATCTAACCCAAGAAGATTTTGACCGGGTATATCTCGATGGTAAGTCAATTTCTTTGAATCAAAATAGTATTCGATTAGGAATATTTGGAGAATATGAAATCGTGAGTATTTTACAGTAAAAGGCTGATCTTCATACAAAGATGTTATATATGTGGTAGGTTGTTTGTTTTTTCTTTGTTTACGAGACTTACTGGCAGCTTACTGCGCAACCGAGATGACTTTTAGTTACTTGTGAAGGGAGTCCTACGATATTAGCTAGAACAATTAATATCGTAGGAGTCCTACGATATAACTAGAACAATTAATCTTACCAATTCCCCAAATATGATAGTTGCAAGCGCGTTTTAGAATTTTTGTAGGTTTCGATCTCACTGGACATCAAGATTTGCTTTTGAATTCGGTAAATGAATGTAAGAATTTACAAACTATCCTAATTCACCAGATTAAAACTAACCGTAAATAATTTCAAGGACAGTTGGTTTTTTTTTGTTACTTAAAAATCTTAGGGATGCATCCTTGATCAAAAGATTATCCTCTTTGAAAATAGGCACGATGAGTAGAGTTAAAATCCTAGGCAAGGCAGTATGGCTTTCCTGTCCCGTTTGTCTCTTTTAGAAAATGAGGGCATTTACCAATTCTCTCTTCAAAAATTAGGAAATAGTCCGATTGCGCAATTTCCCCTTGGTGTTGTAACCGGTGAAGTATACGTAAAACAACTGATATTTGCCTTGTAAAATTGTTTTCAGAAAAAGATTAAGTGCATTTAAACTAACAATATTCTTCTTCTTCTTCTTCTTCTTCTTCTTCTTATTATTATTATTATTATTATTATTATTATTACTTTTTAATTCATTTTGAAGTGGAGAAGACGGAGATATTGTAATAACGCGGGGATATTTTTAAACATATCGGGTAAGATTTTTGGAGGCGGGAAAATACAATCAGTGTAGCGTGAAAAGGTTGCCTTGAAGAATGTAAGAATGTAACCATTTGAACTTTTCTGTTACTCCAACTTGACGACATTTAAGAAGCACCAAAGCAGAATGGATCGAAACAATTAATCGATAATGAAAGCAAAAGCAAAAACTACGTTCTATCTCATTGATTTTCCTTTGGTTTTTATACTTATTTATATAAAGTGATATTTACAAAGCTTAACTTTCAACAACGCACACAATAATGGAAATAAACAAAGCTGAGAAGACTGTGGTTGATTAATTTTACAAATAGGTTAAAACTATACGTCGAGAAGTTCAGCACACAGAATTCTTTATTCTAACTGATTAGTCTCTCTCTCTCTCTCTCACCTGAAGATCGACAATGTGAAACCCTCAGTCGTAAGTTTTCATTACGTTATAATGCAGGTGTTTCAAAATAGATGCAATCCATTCATATGATAATGATTAATTACTGAGTCAAGCACAATCACGGTCATTTGGAACAAATCCTCTAAAAAGGCATCCTTTGATTTAGAGACATGAAATCAATTTTTTTTTAAATTTTTATTATTTCAGCTTCTAGGACATGCAACCTTTTGAGTTTCTTGTCTCAGTAATGAATCATTATCATATTAATGGATTTCATCTAATTTGAAGCAGTTTTGAATGATTCTGTCTCCAAATATGTAGTGATGCAAAATATTTTCCTCACTTGTCCAATACATCGAGGATTAATAGTCGATATAGTATTATATTTTCAAATCAGGAAGAAAAAAAGATCACAACATTATTATTAGTGGAGTTATTTGCATTCAATAGGTTACATGTATATTGAGACAATCTATATAATCGTTTATTTATGAAATATATTGAATCATCGTCTATAGGCCATTGTAAATATTTTACGGATTAAATATCCTTACAACGTTGAATTTTAGTAATCATGATATATACATATATTAGTTTGTATGTGAGTCTATTATTTTGTTTTACTCGATTACAGAAGAGAGGATATTTATTTCCTAAATTTTTATCTATATATCTCAGTGTATACGTGTGAGATTCTTGATGAGTACGTCTTTGAAAGCTGCTTTTTGTACAATATTTCTTGTTCTTCCTTTCACATGATTTTATACAAAATTATCAGGCCATGTTAACAAATAGATCTAACCTTGTCTGAACAATCATTTATTAGACGAAAAATACTTCATGTCAATATATATCTTTGTTTGGACAGAAGTGGCATGTTTTGCCAGCTGATGACGGCTAATCGTTTCAAATGAACTTGAAGTTCAACGTTTTATTGCCAATATTGATTCTCAGACACAATCTAATATATATATATATATATATATATATATATATATTTATATGAGGGGGGTATACCATCAATTCTTCTGATGTAAGGGTTATTATCACAGGAAATGGACAGGGTGATCCGTGTTCAAATCATCGACGAGTCTGTATTTTATATACACGATTCTCCTTCCAGTTATGAGTAAATAAGTAAAGTTAGAAACCTTAGTTGAGGGTAGCCCGAAGGCTCCCTTTTCAATAGCTACTACACCAAGGTGTAGGGGAGGGCGCTACTCCATTCGCTGGATTGCTTCACTTTACACTTGATCCTTACCATATAATGCTTAGTGTAAAGCAAGGCGGCATCAATTACCATTTTTGAGTCTTTGGTATTATTCAACCTGGGATTAAAACCAGGTCTTCCAGACCATTGGCGAACACTCTACTCATTAGTGCAAGGGCATAATGAGCTGTTTTAGCTTGGTATGACAACTAGCAACCCTAAATTCAAAGTTGCTAAATTCCACGTTCAAAACCTTGGATCCTGGTCGTGCCGATGATTTGGATAAAAACAAATATATCCCTTCAACCATATTGTTTGTCTTTTTCTAGACACAGTATTTTCCCAAAATCTATAAAATATCGGTAGTAATGAACATTACGCCCGGCTAAGTAGATTGTATTCAGAGTTTTCCATTTCTTAGTCTGGCCATTCCACTAGGACGAGAGAGTTAAGTTTCTTCAAGAATTTCACCAATAGAATAAAAAGAAAAAAGTGATGGAATTTTATAGAAAATATTATCTATGTCGTCTTTTTTTCTTGGTGCAATGATCTGATTTAGTTCATCTAATAGAGCTTACTTCATATATTGGGACCAAGTCCTCAGTTTTCGATATTATATATTGTCATATTGGAAAGGTTTTTTTTTTCTCCTTCCTGGTTTGAAATCCGTATCTAAATATTCCTCAAGGTACTATTTTCCTTTAGAATTATAGGAAGGCGCGTCTCCTTGTAGAAAAAAAGATGTTTGACAAGTCCATTGATGCAGTCACTCCTCAGGTTCTGTGCAGCGATTCAGTGCAGTTAGCATGTCCTACAACACATCGTATAAAGAATTTATATCTAATTTTATATATTTTGTAAAAGTGAAAGCTGATTTTTCCTTTCACTGACCCCTTTTAACTTCAGCTACGACGCTACGCAGTAATTTTTTTAAAATTGTGCAAGGAATGTTCAGTGTTTCTCAGTTCTTCGCCCATTCTTCGCGAATGTTTCATCTGAAGATTATATTTTCTACAAGGACACGAAACTTGCAATCCTGAGAGTGGTATAAGTAGGAGAGAAAACAATCATCGTTAAAAAGTCAGATTCCCTTGGCCCTCTTTCTCCTTCCATTTCTTTCGTCCATCGCTCTTCACAGGTCCTCTTGACTGTATCCAGTGTCCGCGCAGTCTGATGAATATAGTACTTTACTGGTCAGCTAACATTGATGTATCCTTTTGTAGGAGTCCATAATAGAACATCGCTATATGAGATAATTTCAGCTTCTTCACCATGTCTTGTCCGTCTTATTTGGATGAATTCTGAGATGGGAAGCAAGTGACCGTACAGTTGCTGCCGATCAGTTTTCTTAGAAATTAACCACAGTGTTTTTCATTCTCCGAATTATCCAAGGAATATGCGCAAAGAATCCCAAGGCAACACTTTTGCTTGAAGATTTCTTTAAGACATTTGATTCTATACCCAAATGAAAGATGAAGTTGATAATTCTAGCATATGGTGTTTCCAAAGAAACAGCCACAATCCATAAGGATGCTGAACAAAAACACGAAAGCAATAGTTACCGATGGTGATATTGATTTCTTTGAAATTGTCGCCGAGTCTTTTACCGGTTGCAGAAGCAAGACTAGGAATATTCTAATATTATAATAAACAACTCAATAATTAAACAAAATAAATTTTAATTTAAAAAGAATAAGCAACAAAATAAGGAAATAGACACAAAACAGTAAATTGACTCAAAATGGCCAGTATCTTTTTTAATCATTGGATTAAAGTACCTTCTAAACGATTTTCTAGCCTTCAAAATAAATTCTGCAGACATTTTATTCCATTGCTCCTCAATAGCAGTTTTAAACGAACCAATATTTAAATGGGAAATTGCATTTGTTTTGTTTTCTAAAACACCCCATATAGTGTAATCAAGGGGGTTAAGGTCTGGGCTTAAATCTTGTTTAATTGCTGTCCTTATAGTTTCCTCCCAGACTTTCAATCCATCAGCATACTTTCTAATAGACGTTGTGAGGTCCTTCTTAATCGCTGTACCGAGACCAGTTAAAAAGCCTCCTTTTCGTTTTTGTTCAATCCTCCATCCCTAATTTCCTTAAATGGTTCCCGTAAAAAATTCCTTGCTTTGTAAACGGAAGACAAATAAATGTTGGCTTGGTTTTGGTGTTAACAAATCGTAAATTCTTCATGGTTTCTTTTTTGCACCTTCATATTCGGCTAAATTTTAACTAAAAAGTTCTTAAATAATAGAACTAATCATGAAACTTTACATTTATCAATATAAATTGGACTAATCAATCTTAAAATAACGTTTTAAAGATTATTCTATATTTTGCTTCCACACTTTGTAAAGAGGTACATTTGCACAATATCTATTTATTTTATGACTAGATTACGTACTACACGTCAATAGGTCAAATGAAAGAAATTTGCAGACTATGGAGATGATCTAGTTCTTCTTGCAAATACAAATGCTCAAGCAGATAATCTGTTCATACCCTGGATCAAGCAGCTTGATATATTGACCTTACCTCAAATAAAATAGAATTCAATTTCTTCACATTAAATGAAAACCTCTGAAATTATTAGAACATATTACATACATCGGTAGCAATATCTCATCTACTGAAAACGTTTTCAACATACACATAGGAAAGGCATGGATTGTCATTGACAGGTTATCGATAGTATGGAAATCCGATCAATCTGTTAAATAGAATATTTCTTTCAAGCTTTAAGCGTGTCACTACTATTGTGTGGCTGCACTACGTGGAGTTGAACGAAGCGCTTGCAGAAAAATGCTTCCTAGAAATTACAAAAGGATGTCACGTGCTGTTTTAAACAAATCCCGATGAAACATATTGGAAAAGAGTGCCAGAAGACTCCTTATGCTGAATCAGAACTGGTATCTTCCCAGCCGTTCTCTTACAGCCATTAAATAACATAGAGAGAACCCAACATTCAATGGCAATAATTTAACAATAATTTCTAACTGCAGTCGTCCCACTAATGCCGGTGATAAATCGGGTATTACAACCTTCTCCGTCGGGCTATCTTCCTTCGATCGATATAGCCCCAAACGCAATGTTTTAATTATCGGTGGAGATATAAATCCTCAAATAGGCAAAGATGAAAATAATAAACTTTGCTTAAATAACTCACCAAATAGAAATGGCAAATATCTAGTTAATTTTTTGCTCGAGAACATTCTTTCATGCCTTAATACTAAATTCTATATAAGCACATCGAGGCCGAGTCGATAAAATTAGATATTCGTTAGATAATAACGATTAGAATGGCAGCCAGTAAATGGAGTTAGCAGAAATAACAGTACCACGAGAACAAAACTAAAAGCTGTATGCAATGAAGAAAGACTTCACTAGTGGAAAGAACATACTTTGAATCTGGTTTGAAACCCTCAGGAAATCACTGACAAAACCTATCCCCAAAATATAATGGCCAACAAGACATCAAACTATGTAAGTTTACAGTGGAAGAACTTGAAACAGTACTAAATAAAATAAAAAAGAAAAGTTATAGGCTTTCACAAAATATCCTCAAAAGTTTAGAAGGCAAGAAAATTTGACGACATACTTTTCTTATGCAACACAGTCGACAAACAAAACACAATAGAAATAGATGAAAGGTCGTATACTTCCCTTCCCTAAGAAAAGCGACATCGGAATCACAAAGAACTACAAAAGCATAACTATTAATGCTATAGCTACTAAGTCTTACGGTGACCTTATTCTCAATCTTAACCGACCGGAAACCGAGAAAGTTCTTAGAAAAAATCAAAACGTTTTTCCAAGCTCACAATTTTGTGGTAATCCGTCGAACCATCGACGGAGCACGAAAAAAAGAATCTCAGGACAACAGTACTGCTCATCGATTTCTCATATATTCGATTTCATACACTGAGAAAACTGGATTAAATACAACAAACATAAGGTCTTTCCAAAGAAATTGTTACTGCTATAATGATGTTTTATAAAAACAAGAAAGCAATTGTTCGTTCACCCGATGGTCACATCGACTTCTTCGACAATTCCACTGGAGTCTTGCTAGGAGATATATTGGCAATATATATGTTTATACTTTACCGAGATTACCTACTTTGAACGTCCATAGATCAAATAAAAGAAAATAGTTTTACATTAAAAGTGCCAGAAGGAGCCAATATCCCCTAGAAACTATAGAAGCAGATGAACTAGCACTTCTAGTAAATACACCAGCCCAGGCAGAATACTTACTACATCACTCAGAGCAAGCAGCAGGTGGTATTGGCCTCAACATGAATGCAATTAAAGTAGAGAACATGTGTTTTAACTAAAATGGACTCATCTTCAAACTACGTGGCAAGCCTCTAAAATAGATGACCTGTTCGCATAAGTTAGCAGACATATCTCATCTACTGAAAGTGATGTCAGTATACACCTAGTGAAGGCGTCGAATGCTATTGATGGGCATTCAATCATATAGAAATCTAATCTAGCCCATAAAATAGAATAAAACTGGATTTAATCCAAACTGTATCTGTGTTCTTACTACTATATGGATGCATCACATGTGTTATATAATTAAGGAATGTTTTTATTTCTATTTTAATCATTTTTCATTAATAATATTTTATCATTCAGTTTGTTTGGGCTTTGAACTATTTGGGTTAAGAGTTCAGGTGTGTAGTCGATTGGTGCAGTCTATGCTCGCGAGCAAAGGATATGACAATCCCCATGGTCATAATAAACCCGAGACAGGAAATAAGCTGGGGTGTGGATGACGTCATGCCCAGAAAAGATGGACTGAGAATTTGGAAGATTTTGAAAAAGATTCTGTTGAGGTCTGACCATGGTGCTGAGAAGTTGGGGTCCGACCAGGCAGTTGAAGCTTTGAGATTGGACCATGCAGGCAGCCAAATGAGCTTCTGCCATAGGGGCAGAGAATGGAGTTATCTGAAATAGAGTTGAGTTTTCTAACTTTGCGGCGGCGGTTAAGTTTTTTGGGTCCCGAGCAGCGAAGATGAATTGTGATCTAAAATACCACGAGATGTGCCGAACGTTGGGGGTGTTGTTAGTATAGAATGATACGAAAGACTTTTAAGAATTGGGTCTCTCTCCTCGTGCCGAAGAACCGAAGTCAAGAAGTTTATAAAATGGATCGTATCGGAAAAACAGGGTCTGCCCGTGTTTTTGTATTGAGTGATTTGCATATGAATATGTGTAGTAAACAACACGTGGACACTAACAAAAACGCATAGAGAAAAAGCAAGGATGCTGAATGCAATCTCGAAAAAATATTGGAAGCAACACTTCTCCCATCTCACAAGCCATTCAAGTAAAATGTACAAGACATGCGAGGAACTGCTGAAGAAGAGAAGACAAACCAATAAGCAACATTCTTCTTTAGACTCCTTCACACGGGCTCATCATTATTGGCAGACCAGTAAAGACTTACATACATAAGTTCTGTAGGAACATTGGATCCTACATGACCTTGCAGGACTGGTGAATAATAGGGATGGGTAGCGAGTGAGAGGGAACAATGTGCTATCAAAAGACTTGATTATGATGATGATAATATATATATATATATATATATATATATATATATATATTAAATATATTAAATAATAGCCCTTATGGTGAGAAAAAACCCGGCAAGTGATTTGAAGAGGAAAATATACAACGAATCACTGTCAAGGGGAAAAATATATATATTGGGAAAAAAAAGAATAGTCCAACCTCGTCATACCAATTGAAAAAAATCAAAAGATATGCAATTGGTTGGTCAAAAGAAAAAAAAACACCGTAAAGACTGCTAAGCTACAATGCAAAAAAGTTCTCAATACTGAGTTGAGCAAAATAGTAGCGATAATTACTTAGTGAGTCAGGAACTAACCTACTATAGTTTCGCCTAAGTGGTTCATCAGGGTACCTAATACCGACTAGGTACCCTGATGAGCCGCTTAGGCGAAACTATAGTAGGTTAGTTCCTGACCCACGAAGTAATTATCGTTACTATATATACATATAAACAGGTTTAGTTTAATAAAATGGAATCCTTGTTACTTTTAAGTTTTTTCTTTTTCCTTTTAAGTGTGTAAAAGTTATTTTTTGATGTTTCTGTCTTAAAATTTGTAAATGATTTCTCCAACGGAGCCATTTGTGTTCTACCTTGTACTTTAAGATCTAATCAGAACCATTATCAAGGTAATGTGTATGTTGATTTCTGATTAAAACTGTTTAAACTAAAATGTTATTTTATTTCTGCTTTTATCACCAAAGTGAAGATTATTATTATTATTATTATTATTATTATTATTATTATTAAGGTGATGCTATTCTGTGGTGGCAGTTTATTGTTGAATATTTTGATTACATAAAATAGAATACATTTCTTCTATCTATCCTTTGTAATATAGATTGTTCTATCAATTTTAAACATTGTAAAATACTATCGCTAGTTTCAAAGTTAAATCTATAAGCAGTGAGTTGTCTAAATCTTATATACAATACAACTCGGATTGCATATATATATATATTTATATATATATATATATATATATATATATATATGTGTGTGTGTGTGTGTGTGTGTGTGTCTGTGTCTGTGTCTGCGTGTGTTTTCCTTAGGATCCAAGTTCCTTTTTAATATCTTGTTAAGCAACACAGTATGGCTCCTATTAAAGCAACGGATATAAATTCATGAATTTTTTCTTTTGGTTTTATTAATTAAATGCCTTCAGATGTTTTTTCAGCTTGCTTCTATACCAAATGTTCTTTTTCTATTTCAATAAAAAAAGCATAACCTCTTGCTTTCTAGTCTGTTTTTTTATTAGAATCTAACATGGAAAAAATAGAAAATCTGTTCGCAACATTATAAGCATATATAGATATTCTTAGAGCTAGGAAAACTGGCGTCTTTTGGTCAACTTACATAAACGTGGTTATATGCTTTGTCCAGTCTCAGCATTAGAAAACTATTTAGTATTTTTGTTCTTCGATTGAACAAGAACAGAACTGAGTTGTTTACAGATAAAAAGTTACAAAGCGAAATTCGCCTCTATTAAAATGCAGAGGTCATCGCTTTGTACGGTGATATTATCTTGAACAGTTGACATCAGCCCTTTGCTCTCTGGCCTTGAAGATTCCTGATTTGATTTACAAGGGTGTCTCGATTCATCCCAAATGTTGTTCTTTTGCCCCACGGGAAAATCTTTTGTTATCAGACACTACGCTACCGAGATTTCCAGCTGTCTTTATGTCTGTTGTTATTTTTATTTATTTATTTATTTCAGCAAACCCACTCTTATATCATTGTATTCCATATTTCATTCACGAAGAGTATTGGAACCTTTCTGTTGAAAAGGACTTTGTCAATGCCACCAACTTCGACCTGTAGGCCTTCCCGAAAACCAATATAGTTTACGTGTAATGGTAAGGCTGTTTCTGAAGAAAAAGTCAAATAAGATTTGTAACCCCCACCATATATATATATATATATATATATATATATATATATATATATATATATACCAAGTATTTAAAAAGTATAGAGACAGATATGTTTATCAAGATAAAAATGAAACAGTGAAACGTTAGTTTACTTTGACACCAAAAAAATTATTTTGTGAATCAGCTTAAAACTGACCCACCGGATGTACACACCAATGTTCACCATATTTTATTCTCGAAAAGAATTAGAACCTTTTTGCTGAAATGGATTCGTAAATACTGCCAACTTCGACCTTCCCGAAATACCAAAAGATTTTGGGCAGTTCGTGAAAAAAAAATTAAGCATCATCCGATAAAATGAAACGCAGTTTCTTCCAGGCAGCGGTCACATCGATACTGCTATATGGATGCACTACATGGACGCTAACAAAACGGCTGGAGAAGAAACTAGATGGCAATTACACAAGAATGCTGCGTGCAATCCTGAACAAGTCCTGGCAGCAACACCCCACAAGACACCAACTGTACGGCCACCTGCCCCCTATCACGAAAACTATTCAAGTTAGGCGAACCAGACATGCAGGACATTGCTGGAGAAGCAGAGATGAACTCATAAGAGATGTACTCTTATGGATCCCCACACACGGCCGCGCAAAAGCAGGACGACCAGCACGAACGTACATTCAGCAGCTATGTGAGGATACAGGTTGTTGTCCTGAAGACTTACCTAGGGCGATGAACGATAGGGAGGAGTGGCGAGAGAGGGTCAGGGATATCCGTGCTGCCAGCACGATATGATGATGATGATGATATTAAACACACACACACACACACACACACGCACACACACACACACACACACACACACATATATATATATATATGCAATGAATTAAATATGAATAGATAATGATGCTGTATTTATCAAAGATAGAAACAATGAATAAAACTTTCGTTTACTTTGACATTGTCCCGTTACAATTCATCATTTTTTTCAACGAGTTCCTCATGGATCGATGCTTCTCTAAAGGTTCTCTGCATAATGTGCAAAAGTTGTTCATCGAATTTATTTCAATGTTTCCCACCTTCTTAAATATTACGCGTGACATTGTGAGAATAGTCACTGCTGCACTTGCACAGTTCAATGTTTCGCTTAAAATGTGGAACTCTACAAGACCTCTAATAGTTTCCTCAGGAAACTAGTACCAAGATGTTAACAAAAGTTTTTTTAACCACTGTCAATTACATGGGTGATATTCTGCCGAGAAAACATACTAGTCCAATTTATGCCAAAAGTCCTCACTATGATTGCGGAGTTTGGTTTTTAGGGTCTCATAGAGAATACTTTTTCACGTCTTGAAACCATTTCTGTAGATTTTGTGCATCGTAGCAGGGTGTATGATACTATTGTTATTATAGAAGATTATTGGTATTGCGGGATTTTTGCTTCTCGACAAAAGTTGAAAGAGATACAGATGGGATGAAGAGATGGCAACGAGTTCAGAGGAAAATAGTCAGATAGGTGGTCACAGAAAAAATACCACTCTTCTTAATTTCATTATTGTGATTTCACTCTGGTCAGATCTCAATTGAAATCTAAGTC
Organism: Sepioteuthis lessoniana; assembly: GCA_963585895.1. Classification (NCBI taxonomy): domain Eukaryota; kingdom Metazoa; phylum Mollusca; class Cephalopoda; order Myopsida; family Loliginidae; genus Sepioteuthis; species Sepioteuthis lessoniana. The sequence goes on from OY757922.1 coordinate 8,261,230, forward strand.
GATGAAAGAATTGATAAATCATAAGTCCCCATAAGTGGCAGTGGTGTTGGGCGCAATGCCAAGTCCCGGGACTTCAGTCATCTCCGTCACTTTGCTCTTTGCTAACTGGCTGAACATTTTCAAAAATTCTTAACTTTCATGTGAATCATTCTTTTTGTCACGATAGTTCTCGTTGTCGGTCATAAAGCTGGTCATCATAATCATTAGTGGCGAAAGTCGTTCATTACAGCATGAAAAGGGTAAACTTGGTTTTCTAGAACGTTGCGGTAGACGACGCAAAATAAAAATTTCAATTATTCATTTACCAACCCCTCTGCCACGGGCAGGATTCATCACGAGGACAATTTTTAATCGGGGTACTTGTGAGAATCTAATGTCTTCCTTCTTCGAGATTGTTTATCTGTCTGCCCTACAATCGATTCCTAAGTGGGTAGAGAGCAAATGATTTCATAACTTTCCTAAGGGCATTAACTCAATTGAAATGTAAATTGTTTCATTCTAGCTGGGAATAGAACCTGCGTCCACAATTCCATTACATATAACTACAACGGCCCCGCTAAAAAGTCCAAGTATTTCACTACCAACTTTTGCTCGAACACTAATCTTATCTCTGAACGTTTCTTTAATCACCACAAAGACTTCTTAAACACGTAACTTACGTAGAATTCATACGTACAGCACAAGTATTCAATCGACCACCTTATTCAAAGAAATTGTGATTGACAAGACCTGTTTAATTTATTTCGTTGATATCAATACATTTAATACAGATTAATACGTATCATTAATATGTATCAATGATTTATTAATATAATTATACTGATATAACAATTTAGATTCAATACGAACTTTAGCATGCCATTCTAAGATTCTGTCCCGAATATACCCACCAACAAAAGCAACAAAATTGATTCCGTCTGCCTTTGTTCGAATTTCTTCCATAATATTCAAATTATCCCAAATTTGTGCCACACCATTTTGTTTGTACGCGGTGGAAGTGATCAATTCTGTAATCGGTAAGTTGTTGCCTTCCAAATAGTTGCCATAGTTCTCTCCTCAGATGCCAAGATACGAATCAAATATTATCACTGATGCTTTTCTACTAGGATGGTTTTTGCATTAAATAACCCCCAAAGATTGTTATGACATTAAACAAATAATCCGAATCCTCTTCAGACCACTGTAAAGACAGAGACCACTCCCGAAGTGTGTCTGAACTTGATTGATTAAAGGTACGGCTATCATTATTTGTATCAGAGTCACTCAAAACATTCCATCGGTTTTATGTACAACATCGAAAAGATCAAAATTGGGTTGACGAAATCGGATTACCCACTAATATAACTTTAACCATAACATAGAGAGATTTTAGTAGACTGTACTTTAATGTAGTGGCTACGTTTTAATGAGCAGCGAACCTGGTGAAGGGTTGCGTGGTAAACAACACCGAGTCATTTCTATCATTGTAACATCATTTGTATTATATATATGTATATATATATAGATGGTAACAGAGTCAGAAAAAATCTACCAAGGTTTCGCTTAACCGGATCATCAGGATAATTTTAGCTAAAGAAGATGCCAATCTCATAACATAAAAATTATAAAACAGTTATAAAAATTAATTAAATACTTATAGCTCTAGTTAAATCTATTGAGCAGTTTCTAAGTTCCACAGGTAAAGTAAGTTGACGAACATAGTCGAGGGTGGCCCGAAGGCTTCCTTTTCAATAGCCCACTACACCGAGGTGTAGGGAAGGGCGCTACTCTTTTCCCTGGATTTTTGATCTTTACCCTCGATACGTACCTTATAATGCTGAGTGTTAAGCAAGGAAGCATCAAGTACATTTTTGAGTCTTTGGTATAACTTGACCTGGAATTGAACCACGTTCTCCCGGGCCATTGGGGAAAAGACACATACGAGAATCATTAAATAAGTTTCAAGACTTTTTTCGTATGGCAATTTTTATTGATGGAACACACATGAAACTCTAGTTCCCTTCCAAGTAATCTCCTCTGGCTGCAATGTACTTATTGTACCGTTCCAAAAATTTCTGGAAGGCACCATGGAAGTCTTCTTGCATGACCGTGTCAATGACTCACAGCCTCTTTCATTTCCTCATGCTCATAACGACAGCCTCTGAGCTAAGGGAATAAGCAAAAGTCACAGGCAGCAAGGTCTGGACAATAGGTAGGCTGAGGAACTGTCTTGATGCCCATCTTGGTCAAATAGTCTGTGACAAGGATGGAGTTGTGGACTGGTGCATTGTCCTGCTGGAAATGCCACTGACCCGATTTGAAGAGTGCTGGCCTCTTCCGACAGAATCTCTTCCTGAACTCCCATAAAACCTCAACATGGTAACCCTAACACTAAACCTAACCCTTTGGCGAATAAACTCTGGTGTATTGACTTCCTTACTCCTCCCACACCTCTCATCATCCCTCACAGACTCCCTGCCTTCCTTGAATCTATTATGCCACTCAAAAAACTGTTGCTCGATTTATGCAAGATGGTCGAAAAGCAGTCTGAAGCATTCTTTACGTTTCTGTGGCATTTTTTTCAAGTTTAAAATAGAATTTTATTGCATATCGTTCTTTTAAAGTGTCAGATTGCATTTTTGAAATTCCCCAGCTGTGACAATCAGGTGTTAGTAGGGTGTATTCCAATTGCTGCTGTAGCTGTTCATTTGAAAGTGAAATCTTAAAAATTATTCAGTCATGTCATAAGATGTTTAGTAATAACATACTGGATTTTCAAGAGTCTACAACAATCTTAAATGCCTGTACCAAAAATGCCTGGAAACTTTTTAATGCACGTCGTATATATATATATATATATATATATATATATATATACGACGTGCATTAAAAAGTTTCCAGGCATTTCCAGGCATATATATATATATATATATATATATATAAATAATCATCATGTCATGCTGCTAGCACGGATATAGCTAACCCTCTCTCGCCACTTCTCCTTATTATCCATCGCCTCTGGCAGGTCTTTAGGGTTACATCCAGTGTCTTCACATAGCTGCTGTATGTAAGTTCGAGCTGGTCGTCCTGCTTTTGCTTGGCCATATGTGGGGGTCCATAGGAGTACATCACTTACGAGCTCGTCCTTGCTTCTCCAGCAGTGTCCTGCATGACTGGTCCGTCTCACTTGGATAGTTTTCGTGATGGGAGGCAGGTGGCCGTATAGTTGGTGCCTTGTAGGGTGTTGCCGCCAGGACTTGTTCAGTACTGCTGTCCAGCTTCTTCTCCAGCCGTTTAGTTAGCATCCAAGTAGTGCATCCATACAGCAGTATTGATACGACTGCTGCCAGGAAGAAACTGATGGGGTTACCCATATAGGGAAAAATATCCATGGAGTTATTCAACTAATAAAGTGGACACGTTTAATGTATTAATATCTACACTTCCATATCAATTTCTTATGTAAAGTGTTGGCATATCAATACATTTAATAAAGATTAATACGTATCATGGCTCCGTACCTCTTTATCACTGGTCTAGACTACGTACTTAGAACATCGATTGACAAAATCAGAGAGAATGCCTTCGAGCTGACGAAGAAAAGAAGCAGAAGGTACCCCGCAAAAACAATTACCGACGCCGACTACGCCGATGACATAGCGATACTGGCAAATACACCCGACAAGCCGAAACACTACTATATAGTTTGGAACGAGCAGCCACAGGCATAGGCCTCTATGTTAATGCACACAAAACGGAATATATGTGCTACAATAAAACGGGGGACATCTCCACTCTAGAAGGAACCCCTCTTAAACTAGTAGACAAATTCACTTACCTAGGAAGCAGCGTCGAATCAACCGAAAAGGACATGGAAACGAGATTAACGAAAGCATGGACAGCTATCAATAGGCTATCGATTATATGGAAATCAGACCTAACCGATAAAATGAAACGCAGTTTCTTCCAGGCAGCGGTCACATTGATACTGCTATACGGGTGCACTACATGGACGCTAACAAAACGACTGGAGAAGAAGCTAGACGGCAATTACACAAGAATGCTGCGTGCAATCTTGAACAAGTCCTGGCGGCAACACCCAACAAGACACCAACTGTACGGCCACCTGCCTCCTATCACGAAAACTATTCAAGTTAGACGAACCAGACATGCAGGACACTGCTGGAGAAGCAGGGACAAACTCATAAGAGATGTACTCTTATGGACCCCCACACATGGCCGTGCAAAAGCACGAACATACATTCAGCAGCTATGTGAGGTTGTCCAGAAGACCTGCCTAGGGCGATGAACGATAGGGAGGAGTGGCGAGAGAGGGTTAGGGATATCCGTGCTAGCAGCGCGACATGATGATGATGATGATGATGATGATGATTAATATGTCTCAATGATTTATTAATATAATTATACTGATATAACAATTTAGATGCTTCTTTTTCTAAACATACTCTGCAGCTATTCTTATCCATTTGTAAACTTGTGTTTTTTGTCAATATCACATTGTATTATGGGAGATAGGACCGTTTCATCTTTTAATAGCCATACGTGTTATGGCAATGTTGCATTGTTGATACGTGTTCTGTACTAAAAGCTGAATCTATAATTAGACCATTTTTTAAGCAAAGATCAGTGGCACTAATACATGACTTTTAATCATTATTGTTACGTTAGATTGTCGATTCAACAATTACTTTTCAAAGAGCATCTAATTCTTTCCAGCCGGTTACACCTTTCAGTTTGTTTTTTGTTATTTCAAATTATATCAGCTAATTTATAATTTTGCTGATTTTTACACGACAATAACTTCGTTTCAAGTTGGTGTTAAACATTTTACTGAGCGTTGTTCATAATTGTAAGTGTTTTCTTATTGGTTGCAAAAATATTCCCTCTACGTTTTACTTTAAGATGTAATCACGTCCTAATATTTGCCCAGTCAGCTGGGGCTGCAGAATACACTGACTGCTTCCCTGTAAAGGAGTAAGACACCCACTAACGAGTGTACTAGATTTGACACTAAACAATCTGATGTGAGGTTCCAGTGATGCTGGAGCTTTGGGGAATGCGGAGCACTCCTTCATTGCCATCGCTCCCAGGTCAACTCTGGCTTGAAGTGGTATCACCTGATAGGGCCCTATCTATGGATTAAATAGAACTAAACTGTGCACTTATGCTAAACTGAATTGTTTGAATTAGAACTGTTTGACTAAACTGAATAGCTTGAAGTAGAATGTTTCTGACAATTAAACTGTACTTACATTCAAACTGCGTTCTTATACTAAACTGAATATTTTTGAAATGGAACTGTTTTTGTTCGCTAAAATGAATTATTTGAAATTGAACTGTTTTTGACATTGAAACTCTACTTACACTAAACTGAATTGTTTGAAATAGAACTGTTTTGATATTCAACTGTGTGTAAACAAAATCTTTACTTATACTTAACTGAATTGTTTGAATAAGAACTGTTTGACAAAACTGATTTGTTTGAAATAGAAACGTTTTGACAATTAAACTGTGTACTTATGCTAAACTGAATTGTTTGAAATAGAACTGATTGTTTGCATAAAAGTTGATTTGACGTTAAAAAACCTACAAAAGTTGATATGCCATAAAATCCAACCAAGCCACCAATCTAATATGCTTCTATTTTTCGTGTTTTTTTTTTTTTTATATTTATGTGGTTATTCTGTGCACAAGTCAATTTGGTGTATATCCAAATTTTGTTCCGGGTTTTTTCCTGTCAGATTTGTCATAAACTTCAATATTCATTGCCAGCGGTGGAGTGTTCTCGTTGTGTAATGGTTAAAGCGATGGACTGCCGAATCGTAGAAAGCTAATACGTACTCCAGTTGCGCTATTACGTTCACTTTCGGGCAAATACACTTGGGAAAGGTATAAACCCCCTTATCCTCCCAGCAATGGGTTAAATAGTACCACTACTGTTCTTCTAGGAGAATGGCTCTAGCATTAAATAACCTCAAAGGTTGATATTAAATAAAGAAACCAAACCAAACCATCATAACCAGCCTGTATGTTCTTCCTTTTAAATTAAATTGGTTTAGTCATTGTAGGTGGAAGATCAGATTTGGTGTTTATGGATACCAATATTTACATATACGCAGAGCATACAATAAGTTTCCAGACTTTTTTCGTGTGGGCACTTTTTTGATAGTACACTCATGAAACTCTAGTCCCCTTCGATGCAATCTCCTCAGGTTGCAATGCACTTGTACGGTTACAACACTTCTGCAAGGCCCTATGGAAGTCCTCTTGTGAAAGCGTGTCATTGACCTTCTTCGCAGCCTCTTTCATCGACTCAGTTGTCTCATAACGACTGCCTCTGAGCTTAGGGGATAACCAAAAGTCACAGACAGAAAGGTCTGGACTATAGGGGGGCTGAAAACTGTCTTGATCCCTATATTGGTCAAATAGTCTGTGACAAGGATGGAGTAGTGTACTGGTGCATTGTCATGCTGGAAATTCCACTGACCCGATTTGAAGATTGCTGGCCCCTTCCCTAGGAATCTCTTCCAGAACTCCCTTAAAACCTTATCATAGTAGACCTAACCGTAACCCTTTGGCCAATCAACTCTGGTATATTGAATTCCTTACATCTCCAACACCTCTCATCATCCCTCACAGAGTGCCTGCCTTCCGTGAATCTCTTATGTCACTCAAAAACTCATGCTCGATTCATGCAAGATGGTCGACAAGCGGTCTGAAGCATGGCATACGTTTCAGTGGTATTTTTTCCAAGTTTAAGACTTTGCATATGATTCTTCTAAAGTGTCAGATTGCATTTTTGAAATTCACCAGCTGTGACAATCAGGCTTTAGTAGGGTGTATTCCAATTGCTGCTGTAGCTGTTCATTTGAACCTGAAAGCCTAAAAATTGGTCAGTCATATTAGAAGATGTATAGCAATAACATACTTAATTTTCAAGAGTCTACGAAAATTTTAAATGTCCATACGAAAAAGTCTGGAAACTCATCGTATGCACCTTATATATATATATATATATATATATATATATATATATGTGTGTGTGTGTGTGTGTGTGTGTGTGTGTGTGTGTGTGTGTGTGTGTGTGTGTGTGTTTTCGCGTAAATTGTAAGATTATGGAAAAAATGGATATCGAAAAAGTATCAAGCTATCATTTTGTCCCTTCGTATAACAAATATTTCGTACGTAAACGCCTACACTGTCTTTAAGTAAGAAACCACTGATGAAGAAGAGGGTCTTATCTTCTCGAACCACCTACGTTTATAGTTAATCCTCGTGATGTAGTTTGGCACAATAAGTTTTCCAACGCATTTCTCGACTGATCGCATTACCATAAAGAATCGAAGAACATTACTCTTTAAAGACTTTTTAAATAATGCTCGGTGCTAGCGTCAGGTATTTTCTTTAAAATAAATTAATCCTGTCTAGTGATGACAGCGATATAATTATCTTAATAAAAAAATTACATAGCGAAAAATAACATAGCTAAGAAAAAGCTAACAACGAAAAAAAAAAAAACCGTCAACAAATAAACAAACGATAATATAGTGTTTATTATCTTTCATTTATAATTCTACTGCGCAGTCTACAAGGGTTTGGTGAACCCCACTATAATTTCAACTTTAGAATTCAAGTTCCTTTAAGGTGTCTTCTGCTAGTAAGATGTCTCTTTGGTAGATTGTTCTTCGTAAGTGCGTATCGATCTAGATGGATGCTTTCTTCCATGCATTTTTTTATGTTTATATCCTCTTCCTAATTCCTCTTTCACTAAGATTTCCACCGAAGCAGTGACTTCTAACACACACACACACACACATACACACACACACACACACACACACATATATATATATATATATATATATATATATAATGAGTTGGTCGTCGGTAAATCACTGTGTGGTTATGCGTCGAACCAAGTGCAACATGATATGTAGAGTGCTCAATATCTAGGATAGAGCTATTATATAATAATGATAATATATATATATATATATATATATATATATATATATATATATATATTCCTAGGAAAATATTCTACAACCTGAGGTTTTATGAAGTTTATAAAACAACTTTAATCAGGCAATTAACTTCTTAACTGCTTGATCGTTGTTGTTTTATAAACTTCAGGAAACCTCAGGTTGCAGAATTTATATATATATATATATATATATATATACTTATTATCATTATTACATATATATATATATATATATATATATATATATATATATATATATATATATATATATATATTCAGTATATAAGAATCAGAATTATCCTTATGATACGGTACGTGAAACCATGGTAAGTACTTTCTGCTCCTTCGATGTATTCTAGTTTTTCTTTATATAGTGTATTGAGCATTTTTACGTATTAGATAACTCTGTCAGTTTTTTTCTTTTGGCTAGACATTGCGGTCTTGGTTGATTATTTTCAAGCAGTACGGATTTTTTTTCCCAGATTTTACTTTGTGTAATATATTTTTGTTTATAAATAGCACCATCTGTTTTTTTCAACTCGCTGTCGTTTTAGAAATAGGTATTAAAATAAGAATAATATATATATATATATATATATATACATATATATATATATATATATATATGTGTGTGTGTGTGTGAGTGTGTGTGTGTGTGTGTGTGTGTGTGTGTGTATTTTTCCCACTATATATTTAGTCGGGTATGCCTTATCATCAGACGTAATGGCCACTACCTTCTTTTTTATGATCATTTCAAGTTTTCTGATTGATGAAACACTGAGATCCAGTTTCATTGCAATATCTTCAAATGGCAGTGAACATTGATTGCTAACCACAATTTGACATTTCCCAAACTCAGACAACTGCTTTAAGCCATTAACAATGGACTAATCACAACTTAGGATATTAAAGCAAGAAAAAGAAAATCTTTAAAAAACTCTTTTTTTTTTTTTTTGTATTTCTGAGAATTTTCTTTTGGAAAATTATGACTTTTAGCTACAACTAAGAAAACTTTGGCAACTATAATCAATGAAAATAATTACTTCCAATGTGTGTGTGAGTTACAATAAAATTCGTGGCAATGATAATAATTGGTTCAGTTTTTTCACTGTTTTTTTTATTTTATTTTTTATGGATTAATACTTTTGAAAGAGAGGATTGATTCCCGACTTATCCAAAGGTACTGGTGAAAAGTGAATACAAGGAAGCTTGATCAGAATTTGAACCCTGTTTGCCGACTTTATGTTCCTTGTGAAAACCCTTAAGCCACGAGCTCATGGTAAACAACATTTTTGATCTGATCTATATCTGATGTATGTATGTATATCTGATGCCTTAATTTCTTAATTGGGGAAAGCCGACAGTCATTGAGAAGAACTTGTAATTTGAGACCTATTTTATAGAAGCAGTGTGAGTTAGCCAAGACAATCTGGGCGCCAAAGATTGAACGGGTTCCAGTAATAACATAGCCACTCAATTTGCTCGTGTAGAAAAACAAATTGACCTCGACTGGACTAGTTTCAAAACGAAACAAGGAGAAAGCAATGTTATGACAAGATAACGTCGTTAATTTAATTAAATTTTCCCGCCCTAACAAACCAAGCCATTTTCATCACGGCGCGAATGGAAAGAAAACAGTATAAAACATGGCTGATATTATTAATTGCATTTATTATTGATTTGTTTATATACGTTATTTTGTTTTGTTTTTGTTTTTGTTGTTTTTTCTTTTTTCTTTTTCCGTTGCGAAAATGTGTGCTGTTGTATTAAATCGTTCGGACTTTCCACATTACAACTCCAAAGTGCTTATCCTCGGGGAGATATTGTCAATGAAGATTTCATCAGTATTATTTAGGTGTATTTTGATCACGAGATCTCACGTTTCTGTTGCCACTGTATATTTAGTAATAGCAAATGTAAAACGAATTCATACACACGCTAATATATGTTCGAACCAGAACAATACACATATATATATATAAAATATATATATATATATATATATATATATATATATATATATATATATATATATGAGTGTGTTTATATATATATACAGACACATATATTTCATAAACACACATATAATAATAATGTTATATATATAAATATATATGTGGGAATGTGTGTGTGTATGTGTGTGAGTGTATCATTTTATCTTGTCTCTGAATTTAGAACAAGACAAAAAATGAAAACATCATTTTTAATTAGAATACATTTATTAAACTTGGTTTGTTCCTTATCAGGAACAACGCTTCAAAGATCCTTACGTTATTACAGCTGTTTCCATAGCAGCCATCTGGTATGAAGCTGTATGACACAGATGGAACCATTTCCAGTTCTCATATAAAGGTTGATAGAGAAATACTTCCTACAATTTAAACTGTCATCTCTGTGATGTAAGTGAATTCAGGAAATAGCCAATGGTAGCTCCCTTTAGCTTGTAGGGGTGACTGAATGTATTTATTTATGGTCTCCGACTATTTAATGTTTAGTTTGATATATTTAGAATAAGGTGTAATATTTATTGCTTCTCCACAAGTTTATGTTGGTGTTTGATATATAGAATGTTTAGAAAAAGGGTTGAATAGGCATATTATAAGCACATGGATAAAGTAGTAAATTAAGGAAGCCAATGAAATAAATGAGTGAATACATGAAACAAATAAAATTTGTAAAACGAGGCGGACAAAATGAACATTTAAAACAAGGCGTCGAACAAAAACAAATTTATATTCTACAACAATAAAACTTACATTGATACATAAAAGAAATGACTAACTCTACTCACAAAATAATAGTGTGTGTATATGTGTGAGTGTGAGTGTGTGTGTGTGTGTCTAATACAACTAGGCTACAAAAGAATTACATGTTAAAATGTCCATTTTTATGGTTAGAAACGGGCAGTTTCACTGAGACTGGAAAGCGTCTTGTAGTCATTGTATATGAATGTCTGCGAGGCCCATCCATAGTGTTGCTTTTCTTTCCTGTTGATACACGCTGAAGGGATCGTGTTGCCGCTGCGAAGAAATTTCGTAAAAGAGAACAAGGGTGTTTGAAGACGACGTATTTATAGAAAATACACGTCTTGTAGGTGGCTCAAAAACGCAGGACGTAGTTTTAAGCATGTCACGTGGTCCTCCTGGCCAATGGTTTCCCGAGATTAAATATTGAGCGTCCGCCATCTTTGTGGGAACAAGTGGCAAAACCGCCCAAAATAATTTATAGGAGTGTAAAGTCCTATAAGCTAATACCTTATCATTTTTTCAGATACTACCAGTTATAATTATGGCTTAGACTGATGCACATCGTGCGTTTTATGTTGAAACGTTTTATTTAAACTGGTGAATCTGTAATTGCCACATTTTAATACTTTTTGTACTCATCTCAAGTTACGTCAGTTTGATGTTGTTCTAGGTCAATTTTTCAAACAATAGCAGCATCTGTTTACAATTTATTTACTCCCAAGAGATAAGACGCGTTCACTAAAATGCAGGTAAGTGTAGATGGTTTCTTCTGTTTTAGATGGGGTTGAAATGGAAATTACAACACGTTCAAATCCTAACCTGACCTGTTTGCTTATCACCTCGTGCTAATGTACTTTAGAGGTCTGATGCCATCCGTCCCGACACAGCAATGGGTAAAGATTAGGGAAGTCTAGGTTATTTAGCATTGGTTTTTGCAACCAGTCTATGAGAAGGGAAAACTCTTTATTCAAGCCAGTTTTACTCGGCTTAAAAATTGATTTTGTGTAACATTCTGCTGGTGGTGGAAGCGTTTTACATCTACACTTACATGCATTTTATATATAAAAATGTAGAAAATATTCTCACAAACTGAAGAGAAAACTAAGATATTTTCAATGTTTTAACATTTTTTATTCTTTAGCATTCTTGGAAATCTTTTAATGTTTTTTTTCTTAAAATTCTTTTATGATCAAGAAATGTAAACCTAAGTGATTTGATAGAAAAGTGTAACTTTTTAGTTACATACAGAAAATATATAACTTGTGTACAGGGAAGATCATTAAGAAATAAAATTTTAAAAAATGAAAAACATTCGAAACTTTTTATCATACGAAGTTGAAAAAAGAAAGATATGTTTTTTTGTTTTATTTTTTGTTTTCAGTAATCTTCAAAGCACAGAAAATTACTTGAAATACATCGTAATTAAAGCAATTTTCTAATAGTATCTATTATCTTCTTACTATATGCAGATGTTTTTCTTCTTTTTACGATTAAGTATAGCTCGTTCTGCTTTAGACCTTACCACCCTGAACATATCATTAAATTATTAAACTTTAGCAAAATTAATGATTGTCATCGAGGATGATGGCTGAGTATTATTTATTGAATGATTCAAAAGTAGCTTACAACAAAACAATATTTACAATCTATTCTAATTGATCAGTATTATATTTCATAATTAGTTCTGAATAATTTTCAAGAGTCAAAATAGATATGATTAAAAGAATTGCTTTATATTTGTTCATTCAATTTTATTTTTTATTTTTAGAACGGCAAATTATCATAGCGACGTTGTATACGAGTTAAGTCTGAAAGGTAAGGAAACTGGTTTGGTTTGGTTCGGTTTGGTTTTATGGTATATCAACCATTGTAGGTTATTTAATGCCGAATCCATTTTTATGTAAATAATCTGTTCTATTGAAAACAGTTCAGTTTAGCATAAGTGCACAGTTTAATTGTCAAAAATATTTCCATTTCAAACTATTCATTTTAGCATAAGTATGCTGTTAGTTCTATTTAACCCATAGATTGGGCCCTATCAGGTGCTACCACTCCGGGCCAGAGTGGACCTGGGAGAGATGGCAATGAAGGGGTACTCCGGATTCCCCAAAACTCCAGCATTGCTGGAACCTCACCATCAGACTGTTTAGTGTCATAATCAGGACACTCATTGGGGGGGGGTCTTACCCCTCTGCAGAGAAGCAGTCGGTGTATTCTACAGCCCCAGCCGACTGGGCAAGTAAGGAAACTGGTATTGTAAACTAATTCTCTAAATGAAAAAAATGGACTGTTTCCTTTTAAAGAAATCACACTCGTGTCTACTGCAATTTCAACCTTCCTCTAACACGCTTCTATCTCCTTCTGGAAGAATTGTTCTGGGAGGCCCCTTATCTCTGTCGTTATGGCCCTTTTGATGGATTCCATGTCTTAAAAGCGTTTCCGCTTGATGTTCTGATTTGAACATAAGAAAAAGAAAAAAAGTCACACGGAGCAAGATCAGCTAAATAGGGAGGTTGTGACAGTACGGCAAGGATCCTCTCAGTTAGAAATGATCAGCACAGTCAGTGTGTTACTTTTTCCGACATATCCAAATAATGCCCTTTATCATTTTCAGATGATTTGCTATCATTCGAATTGTCAATCAACTAAAATTCATCTAAATTTTAAAATGATTTTGTGTATATCCTGTTAGTGTCTTGAGACTATGAAGTTTGAATATTAATATGTAGAATATATAAGAAATTTCATAGTAACGCTAACCCTAACCCTTTGGCAAATTAACTCTGATGTATTGACTTCCTTACTCCACCCATACCTCTAATCATCCCTCACAAACTCCCTGTCTTCCTTGAATCTCTTATCCCGCTCACAAACTGATGCTCGAATCATGCACGATGTTCGAAAAGCCGTCTGAAGTATTCCATACGTTTCCGTGGCATTTTTTTTCCAAGTTTAAAACTCAATTTCAATCGTTCTTCTAAAGTGTCAGATTGCATTTTTGAAATTCACCAGCTGTGACAATCAGGCTTTAGTGGGGTGTATTCCAATTGCTGCTGTAGCTGTTGATTTGAACCTGAAATCATAAAAATTAGTCAGTCATGTCATAAGATGTATAGCAATAACATACTGAATTTTCAAGAATCAACGACAGCTTTAAATGCGTGTACAAAAAAGTCTGGAAACTTATTGGATGCCCCACGTATATATATATATATATATATATATAGGTTTGTGTGTGAGAATATAAAAATACGAAAAAGAAACAAATACTTAGAGGATTTATTTACACATAAATGATAATATATCCTCGTTTAACCTTTTGGTTTTTTTATTAAACCATCTTGTTAATGTTAGGATGCCATGTTATAAGGCTTCACCCGAAAATTATTTCAAATGAGAAAGTGAAACGAAAAATGTTTTAAATATCTTACTGTCCTATTATTTCTAATAACGTTCAGTTTCCATAGTTCTTTTTCATCATACAACGTGTGAAAGCACGTGCGATACCCTGCCCTCATCAATCGCCAAACAGGGGTGATAACACAGTTTCGGTCACTGAAGGCGCCAATGTCACTCCTGGCGCTGCCAAGCAGCTTTTGCCTCCGAACTGGGTATTTAAAAGATATATATATATATATATATATATATATATATATATATATATATACGCCAGATCAACTAAAAGCATTGTACGTTTATCTTCATTTTTGTGCTGTTTGTGATTTTTAAAAATGCATTTATTTTCGGCCGTTAATGTCATTACGTGCTTACAGTAACTGTTTCTTGAGGTTACGTAATCACACGGGAATGTTGGTTCCGCATGAATATTTTTTGCTCTCGACCAAATCCAACTTTATGCATATTACACCGTGGTCGAACGATGCTTCAACATTCTCTATTCTGATCTTAACTTTCCTTTCTGTAACTGTAACGTTACTAGTTTTCGAAAATAATATATATATATATATATATATATATATATATATGTATATAGAGAGAGGGGGGTGTTTAGAAAAGCTACTTTAAGAAATCTTCATCATATATGTCTCTTTTATTAGTTAAGAATGGCTAAGTATCCAATCCCTATCTATGTGTAAAATTTTAGGGTTGATTAGTCCCTCTCACTTTAGTAGGGTTCCAGTCTTAAAGAAAATCTGAATTCAAAAGCTGAAGAATAATATTTTGGAGAATCTACGACACAGTAGTGCCCCATTCTTCTTTTGTTCGCTCATTTAAAAGTTTGGTTGGATCTACAAAAACTAATATATTTTTGAATAAGCAGCCTCTTGTGGTAGTCCAATAGTCCGTATTTTAAAAACTAACTGCTAAATGCTCGTACGCCGAGATCAACGGCAAAGTGCATTAAAACTCTAATTACAAAATTTGAAACCATTTGCAGAACTATTAATTATATATATATACATACATATACATATATATATATATATGGAATCTCCAAAGAAGATGAGTTGGAAATGATTATGCTTGAGAATATGTAAGAGGTTTTTATAAATCTCCAAGAATGTGCAATGTTTGATAATTGATATATAAATACGTAAATTTAATACCGAGATAATTGGTTGGTTTTTCTCATGAAGTGGCCAACTAAAACAAATTTATATTAGCCAAATGACAGTTTGTTAATGTTTTTCCAATTATTTATATATAGTAATGAAACGCTTAGCTAGCCTGTATTTTTTTTTTCTGTTTAAAATTTTATTCTCATTATGAACAAATTCTGGAGTCTTTTTATTGCTATCATTAAGTTTTGTATCTGGAAAAAATATCTTTACACATACATATATTGTCATCCACAGACATATCTGTTTCGTTCAATCGGAACTCTTCAGTGTATCTAGACAGGCTAGATTCCCGAAGGTGGGAGCGAAACCCGTTTGACTCAAACGCCAATCCAAGATTCTCTCACTTAGCCACGAAGAGACTAGTGGAAGCGAAAGAAATTTAAACAGTTATGAATAACAATTGTTATTGTTTACATATATCCGCTTAACGGCTACCGAGATCTCGATTCATATGAAGAGCTTTTCATTTCTAATAGCAACACATTTACTTCCTTCGCTAGAGAGCTCAACCCTACAGGAGTAGGGAAGCATTATATATATATATATATATATATATATATATATATATATATATATATATATATATATATATACATATATATATATAAAAGAGAATGCATGGAATTTTTAAAAGCTGCTTTGATATTTCCAATAGCATAAAACATGGTCGTGTTCTTTTTGTTCTCTTTTTATCCATCATGTTTCATCATGCATTCTCGGTGCAGGTGTAGAATTACAATTTCGTTGAGGTGGGGATATCTGAAACCCTCGTCAAAACAAGCATCATTCATAACTTCTTATCGGTAGATCATGCAACTCTCATTGCAACATCAATCGAGGAAACACATTAACTCGTCAATTGTTTCATATTATGATTGTGTATTTTGAAATAATGAAAGGGTCAATCGAGCAGCTAAAAGTGTTTGTGCTTTTGGTTTGGTTAGGTTTCTTTAAGTCATTTCAACCTTCATGGGTTATCTAATGTCAAAGCAATCATTGCAGAAGAACATTAGTGGTATTATTTTTGCACATATATAAAAAAATCATTTGTCTATGTTAAAAAATGATAATATTTATCCAAAATAGCCTGAAGAAACTATAATTTTATAGTTGTATATTTGCATTTAATGAACGATCAGCGTTTCCGCGCCCTTTTTAAAAATTTCTCTGAGATTTCGCAGTCGACAATATTGGACTTGCTACGCAAAATTTTTTGGATTGAACCCTTTCTTTTGATTGAAACTTTAATATTCCATAAATTCAAGATTAAATCTGTTTTCTCTTACTGTCCGTTGGTTGTCAGAAAGTAGACACCGAAGAAGAGAAAATAGTTGAAACTAGTGTATTGAACCACTGAACATATATACAAAATAAGTGTGTTAGTACATCAGAGAGAAATGTGTGCACGAAAAATGCCAGCTTATTATTTATGAAGGAGAAAGAGTTCATTATCGTGTAGATAAGGCACTATAACAATTTCAACATCGCTAATTATTTTGAATTGAATGAAAATAGTCTGTTAACATGAACACTCGCAGGAACAAATACAATCTTTCCCATGCTGATTTTTTAAAACTCCATTCGCTTACATAGCAGCTGATAGATATACCTTCTGCCCTACATAGTGACGCTCTCACACAATGATCTTTTACACACATAGAATATATCAACTCGATTTAGAGTACTCAAAATGCCGCATTGAATA
The DNA here is from genome assembly GCA_963585895.1 of Sepioteuthis lessoniana. Lineage (NCBI taxonomy): Eukaryota > Metazoa > Mollusca > Cephalopoda > Myopsida > Loliginidae > Sepioteuthis > Sepioteuthis lessoniana. The sequence continues at coordinate 8,278,249 of OY757922.1, forward strand.
CATGAGACTTCGTGTAATGTAAATTTTGGAAAATATTTATGCTCTAATCATATATATTCTTTCAAGAAAATCCTTAGTAGCTTTTGTTTTTCAATACACTTTGCACTCAAGTTAAAGAAATAAAATCTATTAAGTTTGTAGACCGGTGTTTTATTTAATCATTTACAGATTTATCTGAAAGGATTTGGGATTTCATTGCTTCCCCGAAACTTTTTCTGAATTCGAGAAAAGTCTTAGGCTAAGCTAATCAAAAGGTCTCAAGTGTGTTTTTGAACCAATTCATTCTATGTGATACTATGATGCACAAGATAATCAAAAAGGGATTATATTTTTTGGTACTCAATCTACGCGAATTGAAGTTATCCTCATTGGCTGCAGATAACACCGACTGCACCTCTGCAGAGAGGTAATACTCCCTCAACGAGTGTTCTATATATGACTCTAAACAATATCATAGAAAGGCTTCAGTAATGCTAGAACTGTAGGGAATGCAAAGTACCTCTTTAACTGCCATGCTAATTTGAATGGTTTGAAATAGAAGTGTGTTTGATATTTAAACTGTGAACTAATGTTAGACTGAATTGCTTGAAAAAGAAATGTTTTGACATTTAAACAGCGTACCTATGCTAAACAGAATTGCTTGAAATAGAGCTGGTTTTACATTTAACTTTACGTAAACCAAAAACTTTTCTCATGCTAAATGGAATTGTTCGAAATAGAACTTTTCACATTTAAACAGTGTATTTATGCTAATCTGAATTGTTTGAAATGGTACTGTTTATATGTATGAAACTAGATTTGGCATTAGATAACCGACAATAGTTGATATGCCATAAAATCAATCATTGGTTGACCAGAGAAAGTGTGATATGAAATTATCTCGAATTAGCTGAGCAATCACAGATATTACCATCTGCACTTTTTCCCATAACGTTTGGGCTGAGGGAGTTTTTGAACCAGAGAAGAGAGGTCAAAGTAGAAGACATCTCTCCGAAAGTACCCAAAAAAGAACACCTTTCCATTCGTAAAGAAATCTTCGTTGAAAACTATATTTTGGGCACACCCCCACCAAGTTTTCTAAGGAGCATTAAGACAACTTTTTTCCGCGGAGAAAAACTCTATGCTAAATAACATAAAGTAAAAATCCCAAACAAATTCTTCACGCTGTTTTTCTCTCTTACTAAGTGTAAAGAAAATGTTCTTTTACTATTTTATATGGTTACATAATCATATTTCAGAGAAAAAATATATTATTAACTGAGAGTTTTCTCATTCTTGGAGTTGCCAAATTCTTCACCAGCACATTTCTTCCTAACTCCCAATCCGTTCGGAGAAGTTCAAAATAAGTTGCGTCAATCCCCGTTCTGTTGTTCTTTGAAAATTATGTGAGCGCAGAAAGCATTGGCAAAGCAACCTGTTGGAAGAAACAAATGGTCCTACCGGTGATAGTAATATATGTCAAGACATTCTTGGAATCTACTGTTGGGGATTAAAGAATATTGATAGTTCTTATAACGGATTTTTAGAAAAGTACTCATATTACAGAGACCACATGTGAAGGATTCCAAAATGAGTTGACAGAGTTTGTGAACAAATGAAGAATTTAAAATCATGATATCAAAAAGAACATTCCATAGAAATGTTATTTTTTATGCAGACTCAATTTTGCTAGGAACTATTTGAGTTTTCGTGAATACGGCGGTTATGGAACATCTTTCTCGGTTGCTTACAAGAATATATATAAACTAAAAAAGAAGAAAGCACCCCTACATTTCGGTAAGTAGTCATGAACGTATATTAAACAGAGTACTTGTGTTTAAAAAAAGATAGAGGAATTTTCATATTTAATAGACTCTGGAATAAAAAAAAAAACACTTCACATAACTTGGTTGCAATATCTCATCAACTGAAAACAATGTTAACATACGCATAGGAAGACACCGATTGCTCTCAAAAGGGTGTCGACCATATGGAAATCATATCTTTCGGAAAAAATAAAATAGGATTTCTTCCAAACTGTGGCCGTGTCAGTACTGCCGTATGGTTGCACAATCAGGATTCTAATAAAAAAACATTTGAGAAAAAAAAAAAAAAACTGGCACTATCACGGAATGTTGTTTTCTACATATCCTGAAAGCAGCATCCCACAAAATAGTAGCTGTACGGCAATCTATCTCTTATCTAGAAAAACATCCAAAATAAGACGGACAAGACATGCTAGGCAATGCTGGGAAAGAAAAGACGAACTCGTTACCGATGTTCTCTCATGAACTCCTTAACATGTACGTGCCAGTGTGGGCCGAGTAGCAAGGACTTACTCTATACCGGCACCGAGTGCAATGTAGAGAGCCTGACAGAAGCGATATACTTAAGGGACGAAGAGAGAGAGAGAGAGAGAGAGAGAGAGAGAGAAAGAGAGAGAGAGAGGTAGTCAAGGGAATATGTGCTTTTAGCATGACTCTATGATAACTAATCGAACGAGACATAACATCAATCAAAAATAGTCGAAAGCAGTTGGACCCAGAGGAAAAGACTGGAAAATTTTTAGTCTCCTCGGTGCATCAAAAATACATCAGACTCACTAATACAAAGAGAATATCTAAAATCTTTTTGCACCTGGTAAGATTCTACCAATTTCTTTGGTAGCACATGCCGCTAACAAAATAGGAAATAAATGGTCATGAAGTGCTAAAATACAATCACAATATTCTTTAAATATTTACGAGAAACTGTTGTGGTTTACTTTGGTGTAGCTATATGTAAAGTTTATTATAATTCAGATTATGAAGATAGGCGAATCGCTTGCAGGAAGACTGGATCGTTTCTGAGATCTTTGCCACTGACAATCAACCGTACGTGGCATATAACTTACACAAATGTTAGAGTCACTATTGTTGTAATAATTACTCTTATATGAAGTGAACACAGTGAAGCGAGTTAACGGGTCTGTTTACATCTCAATTAGCTCTGACACCCATGGAAAAGATATCTATCCCTCAATTCTCTCTTCTATCTATAGGTAAATAGTGGGGCATACTGACTTCTTTTATCTTGGTATGTCAACCCGTATAGTAGGAAAACACATCATTTAAAACTGCTAAGTAAAGTTGGTGACCGTAGTCGAGGTTGACCCGAAGGCTCCCTTTTCAATAGCTACTACACTGAGATGTAGGAGCGGGCGCTACTCCTTTCTCTGGATTGATCCACTTTACCCTTGATCCTTAACTTATAATGCTGAGTATTAAGCAAGTACCATTTTAAAAGTATTTGGGATGACTCGACCTGGGATTGAACCCCGGTCTCCCGGAAACCTGTTAAACTCCACATAAAAACTCTACTTTTTGTGACCTTCTGCTCGTACAGAAGGGTTACATAAATTCATATAGATTGCCTTGAGTGCCATATTTAATTTCGCTGCCACAGATAAAGAATTTACAAAAAAACTATTCATAGGTAACATTTAAACATATAGATAAAAAAATAAAGGTTATTCCACGACAGGACTTTACCGAATGGGCTAAGAAGGCCAATCGGTAAGATACACTTACATATAAATCGAGAGATATAGGGATGACTTCTCCGAACTCCACATACTGCTTTGTTTACATTATTAGTATTGGAATTTCTTGGATGACGCATTTTCAAATTTTGTCTTTTTTTAACGATGGTCATTCTAAAACTATTTAATAACATATAGACTCAAGTATAAGACTACTGTGAGATTTGAACTCATATTCGTTCTCTTGCCTTTCCAGGCGAACATTTTTTTCTGATTGAATTATGGAAGATAAATGTTAAGAGACGACCAAATTTCTATCGTCAAATGCGACATGCAACCAATATGTCGTTGATTGGTTGTATACCATGTCAGCTCTCTCTGGAGTGGTTTATTGTGAAATTAGATTTAAAATATAAGGATCTCAATATATATATATATATATATATATAAAAGGTACAAAAATATATCTTCACGATTATTTTTGACAGGTAACCAATTCATACTTAATTGCATTATCAAAGATTTAAGAATTTATGTGCCATTAACATAAGTGATCTCAAACGGGTATCTGTGAGCTATAATTGGAATATTATCAAGTACTTTAATTCTGGAGCAGAGTGGACCCTGAAGTAATGCAAACAAAAGGTATCACTGCTCATTCTCAAGGGCTCCAGAATTGGGATCTGATCATCGAATATAATGTAGTGACATAACCAGGACAACTTCTTTGTGGGTAGGTACGAGGTGCCTTCAATAAGTTTCCAGATTTTTTGTACGGGCATTTAATATTGTTATAGACTCTGAAAATTCAGTATGTTATTGCTATATATCTTATGAGATGACTAACCAATTTCTATGATTTCAGCTTCAAATGAACAGATACAGTAGGAATGGGAATACACCCTACTAAAGCCTGATTGTCACAGCTGGTGAATTTCAAAAATGCAATCTGGACGTGAGGACACTTTAGAAGAACAATATGCAATAAAATCCTGTTTTAAAATTGGAAAAACTGACACAGAAACGTATGGAATGCTTCAGACTGCTTTTGGAGCATCTTGAATGAATTGAGCATCAGTTTTTGAGTGGCATAAGAGATTCAAGCGAGGCAGGAAGTCCGTGAGGGATGATGAGTGGTGTGGGAGGAGTAAGGAAGTCAGTACACCAGAGTTGATTAGCCAAAGTGTTAGGGTTACTATGTTGAGGTTATATGGGAGTTCAGGAAGAGATTCCTTGGAAAAAAGGCCAGCGCTCTTCAAATGGGGTCAGTGGCATTTCCAGCAGGACAATGCACCAGTCCACAACTCCATCCTTGTCACAGACTATTTGACCAAAATGGGCATCAAGACAGATCCTCACCCTCCCTATAGTCTAGAAATTGCTTCATGTGACTTTTGGTTATTCTCTAAGCACAGAGGCTGTCGTTATGAGACAATTGAGGAGATGACAGTGGCCGTGACGAAGGTCATTGACATGCTCATACAAGAGGACTTCCATGGGGCCTTCCAGAAATTGTTGGAACGGTACAAGTGCATTGCAGCCGGAGGAGATTACTTCGAAGGGGATAGTGTTTCATGCATGTACGATCAATAAAAGTGCTCGAACGAAAATGTCTGGAAATTTATTTAATGATCCTCGTATATATATTCTTGCTTGTGAGTGTATGCATGTGTATGTGTGAGTTTCTGAATGTATGTATAAGCTTAATGTTAAAATCGTTTTTAAGTTGGCACTTGAAGACCATATGAACTTTTTTAATACTAAAGTTTTATGGGTATACACAGACACACAGACACGTATATATATATATATATATATATATATATATTATTGCATAGACATGTATATTTGTGCTTGTCTTCTGCATATGTGCTGATATCCCTTTTTCTCTCTTTTTCTACTTCTACGTCTCTCTTTCTCTTTCCCTTTCTCTATCCCTCTCTGTCTCAGTGAATTTGTGCCTCTGTGTGTATTCCTCTCACTGAAAATATATCTGCATGATGATGATGGTGATGATGACTATGTCATTTCATTCTCAAGAGACGGCAGTTGTTTTGCTGTTCTAAGAATGAGACATTTCTAGTTGGGAAGAACAACAACCATCATCTTCTATTCACATTCTTATTTTATTTATTTAATCTATTTTACTTCCAAGGTCACTAGTAGCAGATCAACCGTTTGCAAATTACGTCTCATCAATTCGACAGGTCTCAACTAACTTAAACTATTTTCCCAGTGTGGAGTGATCACGTGATATCTCAACCAATCATTGACTTGATTCAAACTGACACTGGGTTCACTAATGTCACTCAAATAGCTGACTCTCAGTGTTTTTCCACCGTTCTAATGGATATAACCTAATTCGAAAGCTACCCTTCCTAATAAAATAGATTTCCTTTATCTTAGATATGACTTTGAATTTAACATTTCTATACCCTAAAAACTATAGTAATAATCAATTTAGGCAAAAATGTTTTCTGTTAAAACTAAATTGCACGATGGTATATAAAGTATGTACGTTATCACAGATGCATATATATGTGAGGTAATTATTTGGAAGTCAGACGTATCCGATAAAATGAAACGCAGTTTTTTCCAAGCAGCAGTCGTGTCAGTTCTGCTATATGGATGCACGACATTAACGCAGACTAAGTGTTTGTAAAAAAGCTTGATAGGAATTGAACAAGAATGCTACGAGCTATATTGAACAAGTTCTGGAAGCAACATCCCAAAAAACAGCAGCTGTACAGCCAGCTACATCCCATCTCTAACATCATCTAAATAAGTCAAACAAGATACTTGGGACACTGCTGGAAAAGTAAGGAGGAACTTTATGTACCTTTTCACACGAGTAAGTGTTGGCCGACCAACTAAAACCTATCTACAACAGCTCTGTACGGACACAGGGTGTAGTCTGAAAGACATGACGGGAGCTATAGGTGATAAAGACAATAGAGAGAGAGAGAGAGAGAGAGAGAGAGAGTCGGGGAATTCCGTGTTTGAATAAGTTTATTTGTATATATTTACTTAATCCCTCCTCTCTGATCAATATGTGACACAAGGTGAATTTTAAGCGTTTTTTCGAGTTTTCCTTCTAGACTGTTGATTGTTTTATGCTTTTCCTAAAGGCATTAGCACAAAGGGAACACTAACAACCTCGTTCAGGATTTGAACTCGATTCGTCATTTCCATTTATTACGACAATAAAGGTTATACTAAGCTTGCTTTCATGTGAATATGTGCTACTCACCCTTTACTACCTTCCTCTCACTCTGTGTGTGTTAAAATTGGACTGAATTAGCGGTTTTGGGATTAGAAAAAGCAGAGTATGGTGAATCGATCTATTGATCGCTTGATTCATACTTAACAAAAGACAGAATCGATTACCATTGAAGCAGAGATGCGAAAGGTTGGGTAGTTTTTAAACTGTCGAAATCTTATGAAACGAGATGTCATTGCTCTTTGCCAAGAACTGAGTGACTTATTGGAAGGTTTTGTGTCGATCAACTGGCCCTGTCTGATTCGGTTATCATCAAATGTCATCGAGCCTTCAGATGTTCAACTCTGTTCCTTAAAAGACGGACACACTACAGAATAAAGTGAGAAATATCTCTTTAATCGATACGTAAAGAAAACACCCTTTTTTGTTTTATTTCTTTTTTCTGTTCGTAAAACAGAACTAAAAGAATCTGAAAGAATTCATTGTTTTCCGTTAAAGAATATATCCAGGTTAACACGGTTTTGTTATTTTAGGCTCTTTAGAATTGGCACCTCAGATCAGAGGTTACCAAAATTGAGTGTAATGCCGCACCCTTTAATTCTCAGTCTATAACCCCCTTACTTTGCCTTTAATGCAACCAACAAATAGCTATTTCGTTGTATTATAATATACTTCAATTCAAAACGCCAATTAATCTAAGGAACACACAAACACATTCACAAACATAATTATATTGGTATAAAGTTCAACGTGTTGAAAACTGAGAAGAGGATTGTAATTGTGAAACCCCGTGTGAGGATTTTTTTATCCTAATTAACATTTTATACAACTTAATTTGAATATATTGCGATATCAATCGGCTTTTTTCCATTGACCGCTGTTAACATTTTACTAATTAAAAACGTTGTAGGGTAAGATTAAATTGTAAACACACACACACACACACACATAAACACACAAACACACACACACACACACACATACACACACACACGCACACACACACACACACATATATATATATATATATATATACGAGGATCATTAAATAAGTTTCCAGCCTTTTTTCATGTGGGCCCTTTTATTGATAGTACACTCATGAAACTATGGTCCCCTACGAAGTAATCTCCTCCGGCTGCAATGCACTTGTTCTACTGTTCCAACAACTTCTGGAAGGCTCCATGGAAGTGCTCTTGTGTGAGCGTGTCAATGACCTTCGTCACAGCCTCTTTCATCTCCTCAATTGTCTCATAACGACAGCCTCTGAGCTTAGGGAATAACCAAAAGTCAGATGGAGCAACATCTGCACAATAAGAAGGTTGAGGAAGTGTCTTGATGGCCATCTTGGTCAAATAGTCTGTGACAAGGATGGAGTTGTGGACTGGT